>JABUQX010037426.1:0-15000 GCA_015478945.1 Trachelipus rathkii | reverse complement strand
TCTCGACATATGCAATGGACTTTCTAGACAAAATTTAGGTAATACAATAGTAGAAACTTTAGCAATTATTTTTTTAGAGATGTTAACAGGTTAGAGAACTTCTGATTTACATTTGAATATATGTCAAAGAATTTCGGCATTTTTATATGATTTATATATTATTTAATATATGATATACCTTATATACTTATCATATTATATTTCTATATTAATATATAATAATTTTATATATATATATAATATATATAAGTTATTATATATATATTTATAGTTTAAGAAATACTAATAATAATTTTAAAAGATTTCTTTAATTTTGTAGGTCAATTAAAAATCGCTTGTAAAATTTGGACACTGCCTAAGGTATAGCAATAAATATCAAAGTATTTATATATGAATCTGCTGGTTGATTATTTATTAAACTTAAATTTGTTAATTGATCTTACTAAAGACAACTTAGGATTGCAATGCTGTGCAACGTGAATCAATCTCGGTTAGGTTCCATTGCTGTGCAACGTGCTTCATGTAGTTAGTTTTAAGTGACTTATGCTTGTCATGCTATTCATCAGAAGGAAACTGCCGTTAGCAATTGCTGTGTGCAATAGAACTAGATTATGCTTCACTTTACCCTTTTAGTGTTAGGTTAGGATAAAGTGAGGGTTAGGTAGACCCAAGTTAAATATTATATAGTTAATGGGTTATAGATAAAATAATATCATATATTATATATATATATACTATATAACTTACATATATTAATACTATATATATATATTATTTAACTTATAATATATATATATATTATATTTAATATATGGCCTTTTCTGTTTTACACTTGGTCCGCTTTGAATTTTTTTTTTTTTTTTTAATATATTGCAATAATATGATACAACAATGAATTTCTTTTAGTGTGCAGAGCGGACATTGAATCCTTTAAATCTTATAATCTTTAATTCTTTTTAATATAATTTTGGTTAATATTACTTTTAAAAATGGGAATATTCTGAAAGGTACGCAAGCTACATCTATACCGAAAAAACCAATTCATATTTGGAATCATGTATGTTAAGCTTTTATACAAAATGTAAAAACAAACGAAAAAAAAACATTTTGTCTTTATCAAATAAAATTCAATATCTTCGACAAGTCGGACAATTACAGTCAATTAGCATATGGAATATCACGTATAAAGTTTATTACAACATATGTAATATATTAATAATAAATAATAATAACAAATAAAATAAAATAAAAATTAAATCTACAAAGAGGCTCTAGCAGACGGGGGACAGAGGGGGACGTTTCCTCCCGTAGGGGAGGGGGCGGAGGACCGAGACCCCAAATCAAAGAAGCGGGTGGTTCGGGGACTCCCTGAGGGGGAAATAGTTCCTACCTGTCGTTCCCTCCGGTAAGGCCGACAGAGACTCGACATCTGCCATGCTTTGCGTTTACCTTGGGTATTCTTTTGTTAAAAGAATTTTTAAAGTTATGGAATCGTAAAGTATGGTCCTATATAGATTTTACTATGTCCGTTACCACTGAAATTCATTGTTTGGATCATCATAGAGTAGCAATATATTTAAAAACAAAAACATTCTGAAAACTTAGAACGTGTCAAACAACGAACAAGTGCATATATATATATATATAAAAAAATATTATATATTTAAATATTATTAATGTTATATATATATTATATATATTAGGACTATAGTATATATAATATATATATTATATATACTCTGACATAAGGTCAGAACGGAAGGGTTGTCAGTGTTACCATATATATAATAATATATGATACTAGATATTATATATATTATATTTTATATTATATATATAAATAGGTTCTAGATACTAATATATTTTAATTTATATATATTATATAATATTATATGGGGCTAGATGGTAGATTGTGGCCTATATATATCTCAAACTACAATAGCTACGCGAAAAGGTACATTGCTGGATACTGGTTAACAATCTTTATTGCGTGGACTGTAAAAAAAAAAAAAAAAAAAAAAGGGAAAACAAAAAAAAAAATTAAAAAAAAAAAAAATTAATAAATCTCAAATCAGGTTTCCGCGAAAGAGAATACATTTTTGGAATCTTGGTAAAATTTAGTCAAAATATATGTAAACAAAAATAAATAAAATAAATAAAATAATATAATTACTCTTTTTTTTTTTTATTTTTTAGGAGCAGGGGACAGGATTATATATTATATTATTTGTAAAGTATTACACGGCATTGTATAGGGGGTGGAGCGCGGGGAACAGGGGGGAGTTTTCATTACCCGTAAGGGGAGGCGGTAGGAACCCCGCGACAACCAAATACCAGAAGCGGGGGTTCCGGAGACCTCCCGGAGGGGGGCGATTTTACTCTCCCTACACGTAGTTCCGGAAGCACGAGAGAACGATCTGAATACGTTGCGTGTATTAGCCTTGGGGTATCTTGTAGTAAAAAAGCAAATTTAATAGAAGTCTATTTATTTTAACGGTAACGATAAAAGGTCTTAATAGGCTTTCTCCTCATATACTAAATTCGATTAACATAATTTTTTTTTATTTTTTTTTTACTTTTCTATCAATTATCCTATCTTTCATAGTCGAATTAATCTCTTTTCGCCTATAAGCATAATTGTAAGTTTTGAAGATATAATTTTTTTTTTTTTTTTTATTTGTATTTAACATTTTCTCTTTCACTAAAATTGGACCATATCGATAGCTCCGCAATGTATTCTTTATCGCTTGTAGTATTGTAGTTTTTGAGGATATGAGTAATTAGGACCATTATCATCTATCAATATATGCCTATTATATATGGGTTATATTATATTATACTATTTTATTTGATATATATATATATATATTATTATATTCTATATATATTATATATATACATATATATATATATTTATATATATTAATATTAATTTATATATATATATTATATATTATTTATTAAAAAGTAATTTGAAGGGTTTTTATATTCACGTGTGTCACGCACCCCATCCGGTTATTTCGTGACGCACACCCAGTTTGAAAACCACTGAACATGACCTAGAGCGGTTCCATTTATCTAAAAAGGTAGGCCAGATAATAGATAGAACTCATGTATTCAAGATTTTGAATTTTACTGCTTAATTAATTAATGTATATATTTTATTTGGTAATTGCTGCAAATCACAAATACTCGACAAATTAAATCTAACACTTTCAATTACGATGAACACAATAATTCCTTGACTTTTATCTGACAGTATAATACAATGACAGTATTTCATTCACACGACGCTAGAAAATGCCTGCAAAATTTTACATAGTAAAAAATCCCCTGAATGAAAACGAGTAAAAAAAAATTAACTCGGAAAATCAAACGCTTTCGTCCGGGAACGTTTTATAAACGTTCCCAGACGAAAGCGTTTTTCCGGGAACGTTTTATTAAAACGTTTAAAAAAAATTAAATGTTTAAATTTTTTTCCCCATCGTGAAATTTATATATAATATAAATATTTTATTGTAGATACAGGATTCTTTCCTTATATAAATTTTCGATCGTGCCATTGTCTATAAATATTACAATTAAGATACCATATTATTAGCACCAGTGTACCAGGTATGAGAAAATATACTTTTTAAAGTACATTTTTATTAAAAAAATAGTACCAGATGTATAAATAGTGTTAAATCAAGTACTATTTTTTGAGGTATTATAATACCAAATAGTGCTGACGAAATTATTATCATATGGGGTACCACAGTAGCAGAAGTATGAAAGGGTACTGAATCTAGTACTATTAATGGGGGGTATCATTAGCAGATATGTAAAATCGTAAAAAGTACTATTTTTCGGTTTCAACAGTACCATTTAAATGTTTTTGAATAAATATAACATATATTGCAATTTTAAATACCTTAATATTTATTTACAATTCAATATATATATAAATATATATATATATATATATGTCCAAAATGCAAATTAAATAATTTCTAAATCAAATTACTTAAAGATTATAAATTATAAATATATACCATATTACATGTTATAAATATATGATAGTATTAGCTTATTTATATATATATAAGATTATATAAATATTATTTTATTATTATAGGGAGGTCTCTTTAAGACACATTTTATGAGGAAATAAAAGTTTTTAATTATCATTGTTTTTTATTTCTAAATTTGCGCTGTATTATTAGACTCATAAGACTCATCTGATACTTTTAAAATTTTGTGTTTTAATAATAAATATTTATTGAAGTTTTTTTGCAGCGTATTATTAGGTCAATAGGTTGGCGACGCACCGGTGCCCCCGTGCGGCTGCGGTGTGCTGAGGTTGCGCTCATTTTTGGTTCGGTTGCGGAAGCTGCGGTGGAATCAAATTTCAGGCCTGGATGCTCAGTGCGGAGGCTGGGTAGCGTGAAGAAAAATAAGTGTCGGTGCGGTTGCGGAGCACGAGAAAATTAACGGTGCGGTGCGTGCTGTGCTGGTGCGGTCCTTTGGATCGCACCACACCGCACCAGCTCCCATTCAAACTTTAATAAAAATAAAAATAAAAAATGAGACTTTATATATATATATTTACTTACTTTATATATTATATATATATATATATAATATGATATAATATATAGTTAATATATATTTATATATATATATATATATATAATATTTATTATATTAATATTATATATATATATTATATATACTATATATATAATATATATATAATTTTTTTTTTTATATATTTATTTATATATTTAGTCTATATATATATATGTATATATTATAATATAGTATTTATTAATATATATATTATATTTATATATATACTTTTATATATTATATATATTGTTATTATATTAATTGTAGTATTTATTATAATATATTAATATATATATATATATATATAATATATACTAGATATATATATATATATAATGTTATATTTATGAATATTTTATATATAGGATTCACATTTACGATTGTAGTACAAACAAGGCTTAGCAGTTTATTTTACATTGAATGTTTGCAAATGCATTTAAAATTATCAATAGTGTTTAAATTTACGATGTTTCATGTGTCCCATATTAATTTGGCACACAACCTTATCTGGATGAAGGAGTTCGTAGTAGTAGTAGTGCTGCTAGTGTTTTACTCTATTGTCTGCGGATTTATATGGTTAAGGCATAGTTACTTTCTGTATCTCTCGCGATTACGGTCGAATTTTCGTTTCTATGTTGATGACCTCGCGCTATATTTAGCCGGTGCCAGGCTGCCTTTTCTCTAACGAAAACTTAATTTAAGCTATTAAAGTATTACAAGGGGTTTAAACTCCATACTTCTGTTTCTCTCCACCAAACTCTCAGTTAGTGAATTTTTAGAATAAAAGGGGATCGAAGAACCCCCATTCTTACTTTCGTGAACTTAATTTTATGGTGCCCATTTCTGTAACTCACAGTCTAAATTTCTAGAAATCATTCTAGATGGCACTTAACATTTGCACCACATATTAAACTCCTGCGAATGACTTGTCATCGTCGCCTCAAAATCTTGAGGTTGCTCACTGGAATAGTTCGCTGTTTAACTCTTATATCGGCTAGTCCGTTTCGAAGACTGAAATAGGGCCTGTGTTGTAGTTTGGTCAGACTCCATAATACTCGTCTACAGTTGTTGCTCTCATCCAAACGAGGCGATTGTATAATCCACTGAATCATTCGATGTCCCCCCCGGATTGTTAGCCTTTTTGAGATGAAATCACAATAGTGATTGCTACGTTCTGTCATGAAGAAATACATCATCGTTGCAGAAGTTATCTGCACTTTCAACCCAAGAAGTCTGCTCTGACACCGTTTTGCTAGGAGATAACTGCTGAATCCTAATTTTCTGGCGATTTGCAAGGCATAGTTCATAACATCCTTAATTTCCAACTTACATCCCCTTTTGCAAAAAGGTTTGCCTTTCTATTATGAGAAGGGTATTGTTACCTGGCTATTCCCGTTCCACCATGTTGCTTGGCCTTGACTCTCTCTCAAAAGTTCTGAGCCACCCTTGCTGTTTTTTTCACCAATTAGTCACCACCACTCACGGGGCAGAATCCATTTTAAGGAGGAGGTGCTGCACACTCAGATATTCATCAACTACGAAATTACGCAAGCTGACACAGAGCAGGCTTTAAATGAGGAGAGTTAAATTCATAGGAAACACAAGATGGAAGGATTCACATAGAACAGGGTGGACGAGAAAGAAGGAAGCACGCGCAGCGGATAGCCTGGAGTTTACCATATCCACACAAAACTCATGGCGTGGACACGCATCCTTGTTGCTACGAGAGGGGTTCGTAAAGTCGGTGGTACGTTGGTGATAAGTCCTTGAGCACTGCCGCTGCAAGGTAACTATAGAAAAGAGATTAAAGTGCAAGAACAGTACTATAGCATTTTGGCCTTTGATCGCCCTATCAAAAGCCGAGTGACCAGAGGCCCCCCAGATTCAAGAAGGTACTATTACAAGAAGGATGAAGGCCACTTGTATAGCTGAGCAATAGAGAAGAGTAATAAAATCTCGCAGCCTTAACAAGAATCCGTTTCTTTAGAGGACCGCCCTAGACCATTGTGATGGAGGTTCCAAGATATTTTTTGTTTTTTTTAAGAAAACAGGTATTTATATTGTCTAAACAGGAGAAACGAGAGAACGTGAAAGAGATAGGAAAGTTGAGGTGTTTTAGAGATGAGATTGTAGAAGTTGGGTTTTTTAAAGAATTGAACTCACAAGGTTGAGATGACCGCACCAGGAAATCTATCAGATCAGCGAGAATAGATCGGAAAGATTAAGACGAGACGGCAATTTAGAAGTAAAGAGGGGCAGATTGAATGAGTTGAAGAATTTAAGGGTCGAGTCATTCGGCATATGAGTGGATAGGTTAGATATGCAGGTGAGAAGGATCATTAATGAAAAGTAGAATAAAGTAGGAGATAAAGAGTAAAATATAAACATAACCATGGATAGAAAGAGAAGAACTTACCCTATCAACAATTGTATGAGTGATTTGAAAGAAACATAGAATAATCCAAGAGAAGGAGGAACCCAAAGGAGGGGAGTTGGAGAGCAGTGAATACCCGGTCAAATGCCTTGGATATTGTCAAGCGCCACACGCAAGTTTCCCCGTAGTTCCTGAGGAGAACCATAATCAGTTTTAGAATAGGAAAGTATATCGGAAGTAGACCTCGAGCGCCGAAAGCCGTACTGGCGATCGGAAAATAGAGTGAATGAGATTCCAGTGATCTAAGAAATGAGAGTGAGAAGGGTTTCAAAGTATTAGATAGAATACAAGTGAGAGCTATAGGGCAATAGTTAGAGGATCAGAACGGCTTCCATTCTTCGGAAATAGGTTGGACATTTGCTGCTTCCAACACTAGAAAGTATTAGTATTTAGACATGAGAATCTAGTTGAACGAGGGGCTGTGTCAGCACGTAAGCACCCTCAAAACACGGGATGAATGCCATCCGGGCACCGCCTTTATTAACCGTTATAGATTTTCAGAGCCTATGCATCGATAAATGTATCACAGACTTGCATTAAGGAACCTGAGAGAAGAGAGGAGTAGGTAGAGTAGGAATGTTCGATCGTATAGGGTTTGAGTTAGAGAAAAATAGGAGGACGAAGAGATTGGACCTTTGTCAGTTGGAGAATCAGCAATAGAACCATCAGATCGAATAAGAGGAGGAAAGAACGATTTACAGAAGTTGTTAGAGATGTTTCTGCAGAGGCCAGAAAGATTTATCTAGGAGATCAAGGAGGTAGGCACTTCGTTGATGAAGCCCGCTGTTCGATGAAGAGATATCTGTACGATTTCTAGCTGAATTGATTAGCAGAGTGGATAGAAAAACGAGAATTATTCCCCCCGATGCACTTCTTAGCCTGAATGGCCAAGAGAGCAGCCACGATCGAACATGGATTATGAGGAGGAAAGATTTAGTCGAAGAAGATTAGAACCTGCTCAATCCATCAACGATTACAGCTACTCACCTTACCAGAAAGCCGAAGCGTACAGAGTGAGGCGTTGATTCCAATTATAGCTGTGGTAGAGCGACTTCTAAGGCGCATGGCCGATCAGTGCCCAGAAAAACGGCATAGGCAGTATGGAGCTGTTATAGAGAAAGTATTAAAATGAGAGATATAAGGTTGTGGTCATTTTACGATAGAGAGCGAAAAGTGAGAGATTGTGCTGTATTTAAGAAGAGAAGGACTATGGTGAAAAAGTCAAGTGTGGTTCAAGAACTTTGGTTGGGACGATCCGGAGTGACTGTGTGGTGTTCTTTTAATTGTTGGCATTCTTAATCGTGAGATGCTGAATTGATTCAGCCTCTCCCTCACATATCAGTATGATGAGGACCCATCCATTCAGTGTTGTTGTAATTGAAATCCCCTATAGAGGCTCCAATATTTGGATGAGGAAGATCTATAGACACTCTGTGATTTAATAGATATTTCAGATAAAAAGGCGTGAAAATTGTTCTGTTAGGGAAGAACAGTAGCAGAAGCAGAAGATTATTTAGAAGTAGAAGGAGAATTAGTAAGTAGAAGTTCTGTATAATGCTTTCATTCCGGTCTCCTAAGATAGTTCATAGTAGAATTTACTCTGCGTATTTACTGACGGCTCTAAAACAGGGACAGTATGAATGTTATGAACAGGTAAAAATCTCCATATCCTCTACCCTCATAAATGCATTCATTTTTTATGGCAAAATTAATGGTTATAATGGTTTGCCCTTTCTTCAATTCTATTCTTAAACCAAGATTCCTCTTATGTCATTTATTTAGATCACTCAGCTTATCTCAAGGCACTTAAAAAACCCTTTTTATTCTAAAACACGAATTGGTATCCGTCTGCAACAATATTCTTCGGCTGCTACCCCGTAAGGAAGCGAATCCTTCTATGGACCCCCTCTCATGTAGTGGTATATCTAGCAATGAAATCGCTGATGGAGAAGGCCAAATGGCCTTTCTTCTAATTTTTGAGACTTAGTTCAGTGTACATCCTGGATGACCATTCGATAAGGCACCTCACCATAAACTGAATACTATCTGTTCTCCGAAAGTTTTATATAAGCAAAATATAAGCGAGCGTTGGTGAGTTGTCTTCTTCGAGCAAGCGCTTACATGATGTGTACATCTAATCCGTACATAAACACACATAAAATATCAACACAGTCAATACTATGTCACAAGACCTCTTCTGCAATTAGCCGTCGCCATAGCTCGCCATCTGTTCCTTATATCTTTCATTGATTGTTCCCAACTGAACCCATTGGTTTTCGTCATTTTCCTGCTTTATCATTAACACCTTTTTAATAAGATTATCCCCATATCTTATATGAATTTCCATTTAGCATACTCTTATTTTATTGTATCTCCAAAGAATGTGAATTTCATTTACAAAAATATGATTTTGTTATGCTATTTAGGATTATATATAGATGTAAGGATAGAATTTTCATTTAGTTTTTAATTAATTTTTGAAATGAATAATTATTTTGCCATTATAGTTTTCTTGACATTTTAAATATATATGTGGCCATAGGAACCCCCCATGGAGTGATTATTTAACCAGTTGGCGCTTTTTGCGAGCCGTTGGTTGAGGTTGCCTGTACATTGATCTATAAAAATGGTACATATAAATTGTATTGAACCAAATTTATGAGGAAAGATCCATATAATTCGTCTCTCTCTCATTTTATTCATTGACTGGTCCTTATTGTGCCTGAGTGATAATTAAATATCTCTTCTTGGTTATTACGATGAGGATGATGAAAAAAGTGTTGCCGATTATATAATGATATCTTTAAATGAGATTTGGTAGTACGCATTGATACCATTTGTTTTAGAAAGATAGATTGTATTTGAGATGGGAGAAATTTATATTTATCATCGAGCTGCGAGTAATAATGGCAGAAGAGATTCATTAAGTATCGTTGAAACTTAACAAATTCAGACAAGTATACGATCATGTATTTAACTGAAGCTTAAGCGAACTTCTAATTTTCTGGCTTGTTCATTTATTTATTTCTTACCTTACTGAGCGTGTGGTCGATGATTAAGTTGGCCCGACAATTGACGTGATATATTTATAGGAGATACTTCGCTGATCTTGTTTAAGATTCACAACACTTTCTATAGATAGTATAGAAGAAGGAAGTTGTGTGGTAACTATGAAAGAAAAAAGAATTGCTTATAATTGGCACCAGCTCTTCCATGACAACAAAGTGAAACAATCATTTGGAGATAGTGTCTCAATTCTCAACAAATATCACAATTAAATACGTATCTGAGAATATTTTACCCTGTTATTGACGTTCTATTAAGAGGTTCAGAAGCACGACAAAATTTGATTCTGAAATATTTGTCAAACGGCTTGATACAGAGGAAACAAGAATCAATAATATTGAGAATTCATAACTTGTGCGTGAGAAAGCTAAGTTGGATGATTATTTGATAAGGTTATTATTTCTGAAACTTTAGTTTTACTTTGTCATATTTCTTTCAAATAATATCTGTAATATTTCTTTGAGTAGTGTGTTGAAAGGACCGACACTTGTTAGTCACGTAAAAAGCCAAGAATTTCAAACGTGACGAAACAGAAGATCATTTCCATTATTATAATTTTTTTAAATTTACATATATCTATCTGTATTAATTTTTCGTATTCATTGTCCCATTATTTTGTAATTTATATTAGTTTTAGAGTGATACCTTCGTTCCTTAAAGTTGGAATGGGTCCTTTACCTGGCCTTACTCATTGTTCTTTCTCATTTGCTTGTTTGTCACTTAGATGTCATTAACACGGATTATCTTTATCTCGAGTAATGATTCGATTGCAGTTAGTGTCGAGTTTGTCCCGTTTTGTCAATGGGACAACAAAGCATCGATTCAGTAATTCCAACCACTGGATTAAGGAGCATGTGGAATTGCAGTTCAAACAGTTGATTTCGAGGCGAAGTTATTACCACAATACGAAGACTTATATTAATATTTCTTGAATCAACTGATACCAACATTCCCGCCATGAATTAGATTGCTTGAGTAACTCGGAGAAACAATTTCTCACAAAGTTGTTAAATTTTCTACAAGTTCCATCCGAACATTTTCTATTCACATTCCTAGTTTGGAAGAGTTGCGAATGCCCCCAAGATGATTTACACGTATTTTTAATTGCCGACATGCCCCGAAACGTCAAATGCGAATACTTATCATCATATGTAATATACTTATTATACTTTTTATTATATATATATTTTATTATTAATATAATATATAATAATAGTACTATATATTATATATTTTATATATATCCCGATTTTTATATAAAACCCTTTAATTGGATTATATATACTATTGTAGGTATTTAAATCATATAAAATAAACTAATATATATCTAATATATATATATATATTATAATATTATATACTACTATATATAATATATAATATATATTATATATACTATATAATATTATATATTATATAATATACTTATATAGATATATTATATAATATATAATATATATATATACCGTATATATAACCCGGGGCTATATATAATATATATATTAATGTTATATAGTTTTTATAGGCATTTGCTCATGTTTTATTTAGTTTTACATCGGATAGCCTTTTTTCTTTTTTTATTTTTATTAGTATTATATATTTATATATAGGTTATAATATATATATTATATATATATCTATAGTATATAGTACTATATATATAAACTATCTACTTATATATATTATATACTATATAATATATACCGTTTATTTCATTGTTTTCGATTTTGTCTTCATTTTCAGGGAAAATTACGTTAATAGTTATATTATCACTAAGCTCTTCTATTTCATTATCTTGAACAAGATGTTGTGAATTTATTTGATTTCGGCATATTAGATTCTACATTATATATATATATATATATATATATAATATATTTATAATTATATATATAATTATATATATATATATATACATTGAACACTAATAATATCATATATATAATATTTTTGTTTATATATTATTCTATATATATAATATTATATATATATAATAATAATGATATTATACTAATTTCACTCTTACTCATACTATTATAATATATAATTAACGTATATACTTATCTATATATATATATACCGATACATAGTTTACATTTAGAAAGATTTAATATAGCTGAGAATGATATTATATTTTTAGATTTTACTTAATAATATATATTATATATATATATACTATATAATATTATATATATATATATATGATTGATAAATAACCCTTAAGAATATCACTTGCTGGGATTGACCGTGGCCTGAACCAATGACTGCTCTCAAGTGATTTGCGCTTAGCAACGTAGGGAGTTAAGAATAAAACGCGAAAAATGTGTTTCTGTAGTGATACCACCACAAACAGGACTACAAACTCGCTCTTCCGTCCCCTCGGGACGTGGGTCAAACGAGAGCCCGCCGAGTAAAAATATTATTAAGGGAATTTAATGTATTGATAGACTAAATGTCTCTTTCTAATCTCCCGTTGTTGTGTAGGCTATTGATAAAAATAACCCTTAAGTAATAATCACTCTGCTGGGATAGAGACAATGTTTCTGTAGTGAATATTCACTCACTAAACAGCATAACATTTCTACGCATTCTTCTTTATAGCCAATCGTTGGCGTAGGTCAGTCAAACACTTACCGCGGATTTCGTTGGGCCCAGTTCCAAATCCCGCAGGTGATATTACTAAGGGTTATTTTTTCATACATATCACATCAAAAACCAGTTGCCCCGGTTGCAGTGTGAACCTAGAGGTCGATAGAACAAGTATATCTTATTCCATAATATTTTTACTATTACATATTGATAATAACATCTCTATATATACTAATATCTACTAATATACTAGTATATAATATATAGTATATAGTATATATATGGTATAATATCATATATAAATATATTATTATATATATATATATATATATTATTAATATATATTATATAATATATCTTATATACTATTATATATATATAATATATATATATATCACTATATATAATATATATATAGACTTATATGTATTTCATTAACATATACAATATTATATTTTCAGTATATATTATATAATATATTTTGATGCTCATATATAATATGTATTGTGTAGAGTGTCGATTTGATATAAGTGTGTGTGTGAGTTTCCAGAGTAGCAGAATGGTAAATATCTACCCGTTTTTTAATATTTTGCCAATGCGAAGTCAATTCGAATATTTGAAAAATAGCGAGATTATATATATATCTTATTATACTATAAATTATATTAATTTTTAACTAATAATATTATATATAATATAAATATATATATATATATAATAATATAATAATTATTATATATTATAAATATATATATTTCTATACATATATATATTACTATAATACTATAATAACAATCAACTATAATATATATATATCGTATTAAGGATATATATATATACTATATAGTATATATATACTATCTATAATATATAATGAATATATTGGTTGTGATAGTGTGTGTGTGTGTGTATTATTGTTTTTCACCTACTCTCTCAAGAAAAATAGTCGCTGTTATTGCTATGTTACAAACAATTTTAGTTTTCATTGTGATTTACAAAAATTAAAGATATCCGACGTACTCGGTGTATGATCTGCAAGCAAAATGCTTTTTATACAGGTAGTTTGGAGAAATAGATACGGGAGTGCGATTTCCAGCTTTCCGTGGAGTATGTCAAGATTAAAGCAATCAAAGCCTATAAGTAATGAGGTCAGAGAGACTGCATAGAGGGATTAAATGAGATGTAGTAGAACGCGTGTGAACATAGGAAACCTCTCAATGGAGAGAGGTATAGGTGATTGAAAAGATATAGCAAGGAGCAAGTGTCGCTATACATGGCGGAATAACGAGCAGACGCAACAATTTGATTGATAAGACTAAAACTCAAGATTTCACCATTTGAAAGCAACAATAAATGAGGAGGTTTGAGTGGACTCACTCCAGAATAGCGTGAGGCTTTATCTCGCTGCAAGAGAAGGAACGAACACCCCTATAGAAAATCAACTTTAACTGGAACTGGTGACGTGACACAACGTTATGCATGCCATTCGCCTCCAAGAAATAAACACGCCAACCCCTTTAGCAGCTTGCTTTTAAGAGAGCAATAGCACCTTCCCAATTTAGGCCCACGAGACAAGAATACACCCAATATACTTAAGACCAACTCAAGTTTTGGTTATGCTGTTTTCAAAGAAGATGTGGCATTTCATATTTCATCGTGGTGAAGCTTATGTGGAGTGGGAAAAGATGAGAGAACTGACGATTTGCTGAGTAGATTGAAAAGCGCCTGTTGTTGTTGGTGTGTCTCGCCTCGCGATGTTGCTGTCGTCGCATGTAGAGAAATGTCCGCCGTGTAGAAACGTAAGTGTGACGTAGTTTGGCCTAGTGTCTTGTGATTAGAGGGTGCCTGATGTGTATGTGTTGTAATTTGCTTTGTGTGTTGTAGTAATTAAAGTGAGGTTCAAACGGGGCGTTAATCCACGACAATAGAAATAGAGGTATATATATATAAAGTTAAATAAAGGGTTAGTAAGCGTCTGTATAGATAAGTGGATATGTGATGAGATGTGGGTTATGGTAGGTCGTGAGTAAATAGAATAAAGAGTAGGTGATATAATACCTAAATAGAACTATGGTAGCGATAGTCTATTTTAATATGATTTGAAAAGGATATATAATATGATCACCCCGGTTGAGCATTCCACCAAATACCGAAAGATAAAAGAGGTAATACAAAAAGTACCACAAGCAGAACCAAAAAGTGAGGAAGGTTTACATACTGTTGAAGTTTTAGATCCTGTTGCTAGTAACGAAATTATAGAAAATAAAGTAATTGCAGAGGAAGACTCCTCTGTTGAGACA
>JABUQX010037424.1:10000-20153 GCA_015478945.1 Trachelipus rathkii | reverse complement strand
ATTTACAGTTTTACTTAAATTTCAGACTAATTTGATCGTACTAAAGTAATATATTCTGATACTGTTTGCATCTCTTCAATAGAATCACGTCGTACATTCTAACTTAAATTTAAAAGACTGTATGCCCCCAGTAAAGTAAAAGAATCACAACGTTGATTGCTATATTCCAATTTTCATATTTTTCATTTCTCAAATATTTTGACCATATTTAGGTGTGGTACTTTCAGTAGGTCACTTCTCATACATATTAGTTTGACTAAATTTAGACCTTACTTTTTGTCTTACTAAAAAGTAAGGAAGTATTTACAACTGTTGTCTTCTTTGTAGTGGTAACTAGTCTTACATTCTGTGGACCAAATTAAGACTTGTCCCCTCAAGAAAAAAGTTTAAACGTTTTACTTACAATTTCAGGACTAATTCGAGTCGTACTAAAAGAGGTAATACATTCTATATTGTTGGGCTCTTCCTAATAGTCACTGCTCGCTACATTCTATATTAAATTTAAAGGACTTGCCCAAGTAAAAAAGTACAAGATCGAACTTGATGCTATATTTCAAATTTCATATTCATTCATTCACATAATATTTTACCCATTTTAGGTTGACTTTTCAGTAGTCAAGTCCTACATCTATTTTAGTTGAACATAAATTTCTAAGAAGTACTATGTCTTACTAAAAAACACGTAAATAATATAGACAAATGTTGTTTTCTTTTGTAAGGGTACATGTCTTAACATCTGTATCAATTAAAATTGTCTGCCCCTCAATAAAAGTTAAAAAGTGTTCTAATAATTTCAGACCTTACATTGAAGTCGTACAAAAAAAATGTATTTATTCTATAATTGATCTCTATCAAGACAAATAATTTACATTCATATATTAAATTTAAAAACTGTTCACCCCCAGGTAAAAGTTAAACATGAAGTCACAACGTTGATGCATTATATTCATTTTCATATTTTACATCAAAACAATTTTACCATATTTAGGTTACTTTTCACTAGTTCAGTCTTACTCATGTAGATTTGACATAATTCTAGCGTAATGGTCTTACCAAAAAAACGATGAGTAGAATATACAGACATGTTGTTTCACTTCTTAGGTTACTATCTACATTCTGTTTGGTCAAATTAAAAATTGTTGCCCCTCAGTAAAAGTTAAAAGGGTTACTCAATTTTCAGGAACCTACTTTTGAGTTGTACAAAAGGTATAAATACTGATATGTGGAATTCTTCATATTGTCACTACGTACATTTATATTAAATTAGAAACTGTTGCCCTCAGTTAAAGTTACAAGAGTCACAACTTGATGCTAATTTCAATTTATATTTTCAGTCAAATACTTGAAGCATTCTAGGTTCGTACTCAATAGGTCACGTCGACATCACTGTAGTTTGACTAAATTTTAGGACGTACTATGGCCTATAACAAAAAAAACTTAGAATTAAGACATTTGTTCTTCTGTAGTTTAACTATTGTACCTGTGATCAAATAAAGTTGGTGCCTCAGGTAAAAGTAAAAGTTTAGTACTTATTTTTAGACTTACTGTGCGTGTACAAAAATGGAATAAATATACTAATGGTGATCCTTCACAGTAGTCACTGCGTACATTCGCTAGTTAAATTAAAGACTTTGCCACAAGTAAAAAGTTACCACGGTAACAACTTATGCGTCTATTCCATTTTTATATTTCATTCAAATTTTGACCCATATTTAGTTTGGACTTTAGTATGTCACTGTCTTACATCATTGTTACATAAATTTAGGACCAGCTATGAGGTCTTACAAAAACGGATAGAATATAAGACATGTTAGTTTCCTTCGTAACATAATGTCTTACATTCTGTGATCAAATAAAAAGAATTGTGTCCCTCTCAAGTAAAAGTTAAAGGTTACTTAATTTTCAGGACCTAATTGAGTCGTACAAAAAAAGGTAAATATTTCTTATTGTTGATCTCTTTTCAATAGGTCACTGTCTTAGAATCTATATTAAATTTAAAAACTGTTGCCCGCAGGTAAAAAGTTACAAGAGTCAAACGTTGATGCTTTATTTCAATTTTTCCTTATTTTCATTCAAATATTTTGAAGCAACTATATAGGTTGGTACTAAGCTGTTCAACTGACCTACATGCGTTTGACATAAATTTAGAACTACTATGGGTTTACAAAAGTAAAATTATACAACTGTTGTTCTCTTTGTAGGCACTGTCTTACAATTCTTGATCAAATTAAAATTGTTGCCCCCAAGTAAAAAGTTAAAGGTTACCTAATTTTAGACTAATTGATCGTACAAAAAATTTATTATATTTTTGATATTGGACTTTCAATAGGTCACTGTCATACATTCTTTATTAAATTTAAAACTTTGACCTCCAGTAAAGTTTCATTTCCCCTAACTCTATTATTCCAATTTCATATTTTCATTCAACTATTTTGAAGCATATTAATTGGTACTTTTCAGTTAGTCACTGTCTTACACATTATTTTACATAAATTTTAGACCGAACACTCTGGGTTTACAAAAAAAACATAGAAGATACAGAACATGTGTATTCTTTCTGTGGTGTACTGTTTAATCCTTGACCAAATTTAAAGATTTGCCCCTCATAGTAAACGTTAACATGTTTTACTATAAATTTTCAACTAATTGAGTTACGTTATAAAAGGGTAATTATATTCTATATTCTGCGATTCTTTCAATATTCATGTCTTACATTCTTATATTAAAATTGGAAAACTGTTGCCTCAGTTAAAAATTACAAGAGTACAACGTTGATGTATATTTCATTCTTCATATTTTCAGTCAATATTTGAAGCAGATTTAAGGTTGGTACTTGCATTAGTCACTTCTTACATCATGTAGTTTGACATAAATTTAGAACGTACTAGCCTAACAAAAAAACGTATAAATATACAGACATTTGTTTTCTATTGGTTACTATTTACACCCTGTGATCAAATTAAAGATTGTTGCACTCTCACTGTAAAAAGTTAAAAGGTTATTAATGATAGCGACCTATTTGATCTACAAAAATTAATAATATACTGAGTATGCTGGATGTCTCAATAGGTCACTGTCCTACATCCTCTTGAAATTTAAAACATGTGCCCAGGTAAAAATTACAGTTGTTATTATGTCAGTTGCTATATCAATTTTTATATTTTCATTCAAATATTTTGACCCATTTTTAGGTTGTACTTTATCGTATACCGCCTTAACATTTCATCATAGTTGACCATAAATTTGTAGGACAAACTATGGGTATTACAAAATCACTAGAAAATACAACATTGTTTCTCTTATGAAGTTTATGTCTATACATCTTGATCAAAATTAAGATTATGCCCCTCAAGTAAAAATATAACAGTCGCCCTTAATTTCAGACCTAATTTAAGTTGTATAACAATTCCTATGGGTTTCTGATATGCTGGATCTCTGCCCTACTGCATTATGTCGTACTTCTATATTAATTAAGACTTTGACCCCCAGAAAAAGTTAAAGGTCACAACGTTATGCTATATCCCATTTCAATATTTTTCATCAAAATTATTTATGACCCATATTTAGGTGTACTTTCAGTAGCACTGTCTTACAATCAATATAGTATTGACATAAAATTTTAAGATCGTACTTTTTGTCTCTACTAAAAAAGTAAATATAACATGTGTTTCTCTCTTAAGGTTATACTTAGTCTTACAATTCTGTACTCCAATAAAATTATTGCCTCAAGAAGAGGACTATGATTTTGAGGACTACAGTAATGTGAAACTATTAAAGTAATAATATTCTTATATGTTTGTTCTTCCAATATGTCACTGCGTACATCTATAATAAATTTAAGGACTGTTGCCCCCCAGTAAAAAGTTACAAGGATAGACTTATGCTCATATTCACAATTTTCATCATTTTCATTATCAAAAATTTTGACCACATTCATAATGTTGGTACTTGTTCATAGTACAGTCTTACATCTTGTAGTATTGACATAAATTCATAGAACTACTCATGGTCTTACAAAAAAACGATAGAATATAGTAAGACTGTTGTTTCTCTTCTGTAGGTTCTGTCTAACATTTGTGGTCAAATTAAAGATGTTTGCCCTCAAGTAAAAGTTAAAAAGTGTTTACATTAATTTCAGGACACATTGCAGTCGTACGAAAAAGAATTTTATTTTATATTTTGATCTTAAGACCTGAAGAAAAAGCGAAGTCTATAATATAAATTTTAAAACTGCTCTACCCAGGTAAAAGTTACATGAGTCACAACGTTGATGCCATATATATGTATGCATATTTTCATTAAAAATATTTGACATATTTAGGTTGGTACTTGTTATTAGATCACTGTCTATCAATATCATGTAGATTTACATATCATTCGTAGACCTACTATGGTCTTACAAAAAAACGTAGATTAAACAGACATGTTTTCATTTTTTAAGGTTACTATCTTACATCTGAGGTCAAATTAAAAATTGTTGCCCCTCAAATTAAAAGTTAAAAGGGCTTACTCAATTTTCAGGACCTACTTATAAAATATTCCCCATAGGTACAAAAATACTATATGTATGGATCTTTTCTAATAGGTCACTGTCGTAACATTACTATATAATAAATTTAGAAACTTTGCCCTCAGTTAAAAAGTTACAAGGTTTATCTTGATGCTATATTTCAATTTCATATTGGTTTCAAGTCAAATATTTTGAAAGCATATTAGTTGTAACTTTTCAATAGTCAATTGTCTTACATAGTAGTTTGACATATAATATCTTAGATCCGTACATGGGCCTTACAAAAAAAGACGTTATAGAAATATAACAACATGTTGTTTCTCTTCTGTACTTTACTATTAAGTGAATCAAAAATAGCTTGCCCCTCAGTAAAATTTAAAAGGTTTACCTAATTTCAACTAATTTGAGCTTCGTACAAAAAGTAATATAATTCTTATAGGTGGATCATCTCATTAGGTCATGTCGTTGCATTCTATATTAAATATTAAAAAACTGTTAATTGTTAATCAGTTACAAGAGTAACAACGTGAATGCTATATTTCAATTTTCTATTTTTCATTCAAATATTTAGCAATATAGTTTGTACTATTAGTAGTCATGTTCTTACATCATGCAGTTTACATAATTTCTAGGACGTACTATTGGTCTTTCAAAAAGAACGTAGATAACAGACATGTTTGTTTTCTCTGTGACGTACTGTTCTAATATCTGATGACAAATTAAAATTGTTTGCCCTCAAGTAAAAAGTTAAAAAGGTTTACTTAAATTTTCGGACCTAATTATGAGTCCGTACAAAAAGTATATTATTCTATATGTTGGATCTCTTACAATGGTCACTGTTATACATTCTATATTAAATTTAAACAATGTTGCCGCCCAGTAAAAGTTCAAGAGTCAAATACGTTATATGCTATTATATATCATTTCAGATTTAGTCACAAATATTTTGAACATTATTTAGGTTCGGTACTTTATAGTAGTGTCACTGTCTTACATCATGCATTTTGACATAAATTTGGTAGACCGTTTTGTTTTAAATCTTACAAAAACGTAGTAAACATCAACAGACATCTTGTTTCTCTTTTGTAGGTTACTATTACATTCTTTGATCAAAGTAAAGATTGTTTCCCTTCAGGTTTAAGAAATTAAAAGTTTTTATAATTTTAGACTATTATTGAGGAGTAAATAATTTTCTTATAGCTTGGATTCTTTAATAGGTCACTGCTTAACTTCTAATTAAATTTAAATAAGAATAAAACACCCCAGGGAAAAAAGTTACAAGAGTACAACGTTGTATATATATTCCATTTCATATGCATTCTCTGCAACTGTATTTAGGTGTGTATTTTCAGTAGGTCACTGTCTTACATATGCAGTTTGACATAAATTTAGGACAACCTATGGTTTACAAAAAACGTAGAAGATACAGCATATGTTGTTTCTCTTCTGTACGGTTCACTGTCTTAATCTATAAATTAAAGATTAGTTGCCCCTCACATAAAAGTTAAACAGGTCTTTACTTAATATTTCAGGGACCTAATTGGTCTACTAAAAATGTATATATTTCATATGTTGGATCTCTCAAATAGTCAGTTATTCTATATTTAATTTGAAACTGTTACCCTCAGTATAAAAATTAAGAGAGTCACAACGTTGATGTCTATTTCATTTCATTATTCAAGTCAAATATCTTCTGAAGCAATATTAGCGTTGTACTTTTCAATGGTACACTGTTTACATCAATGTAGTTTGACCATAAATTTTAGACGTACTAAGGGCTAACAAAAAAACGTTTAGAATATACAGACATTTGTTCTCTTTGATAGTTACTAATATTAACCCAATGTGATCACAATTAAAGATTTTGCCTCTCAGGTAAAAGTTAAAAGGTTTTACTTAAATCGTTAGACCTACTTTGATCGTAACAAAAAATTGTAATAATACTGTTATGCTGGATCTTCAAAATCACTGTCTTACATTACTCTATTAAATTTAAAGACTGTTTGCCCCCCAGGTAAAAAAGTTACCTGAGTAACAACGTTGATGCTATTATTCCAATTATTTATATTTCATATCAAATATTTATGACCCATTTTAGTGTACTATTCAGTAGTACCTGCTTACATCATAAGTTTGACTAATTTTAAGGACAAAATGGGTCTACTTACAAAACAGGTAGAATAACCAGACATTGTTGTTTCTCTTCTGTATTATACTATCTTACATTCATTCAAAACTTAAAGAATTGTTGCCCTCAAGTAAAAATTTAAAAGTTACTTAAATTTCAGGACCTAATTAGAGTCGTAAAAAAGGTAATTAATTCTGATATGTTGGATCTCGTCAATAGGTCACTGTCGTACAACTATATTAAATTTACAAGGACTGTTGCCCCAGGTAAAAAAGTTAAAGAGTCACAACGTTGATGCTATTTTCTTCTTCATATTTTCATCAAATTTATGCCTACCCATATTAGGTTGGTACTTTTCAGTAGTGCACACATTCACATATTAGCTTTGACATAAATTTTAGACTTACTTTCTTTACTAAAAAAGGATAGATCTATACAGACATTTGTTTCTCTTCTGTAGTGTACTGTCTTACGTTCTGTGAACAAATTAAATATGTTTCCCGCCTCAGAAAAATTACGAGGTTACTTAATTTCAGCAAACCTATTGAGTACGTATAAAAAGGTAATACATAATATGATATATTGGGTCTCTATCAATTGTCCATCTGTTTCGACATTCTATAATAATTTAAAGGACTGTATTGCCACCAAGTAAAAAGTTACAAGATTCAAAAGATATCTATATTCAATTTACATATTTTATTTCAACGAATTTTGACCCATAATTTTAGTTGAAACTTTTCAGATAGGTCACAGTAAATACACTTGGTAGTTTGACTAAATGCTAACGTACTATAGTCTTACAAAAAAACGTAGAATATATAACATGATAGTTCTCGTAGGATACTGTCTTTAATTCTGTGATCAAATTAATAATTGTTGCCCCCTCAAGTAAAAGTTAAAAGGTTTACATTATTTCAGCTACATTCGAGTGTACAAACAAGGTTATTTTATTATGATTATGTTTAATCATCTCAAATAGACACTGTTACCATTCTATAATTAAAATTTACAAAACTGTTGCCCCACACGAAAATTTACATAGTCACACGTGATCGCATATTCAAATTTTTCATTTTTCATTCAAATTATTTTGTGCATATTTAGTTTTGTACTTTTCATATTCACTGTCTTAATACATGTGTTCGACTAAATTCTAGAGTACTATGGTTCTTACAAAAAAACGAAGTATATGCACATTTTGTTTAAATTGTATAGGCTTTTATCTTCATTTCTGAGTCAAATTTAAATTGTGCCTCATTTAAAATTAAGGGTTTACTCAAGTTCGGACCTACTTTGAGTCGTACAAAAAAGGTAATAAATATATTTGATCTATTCAATAGCACGTACTACATTCTATATTAAGATTAGTAAAACAGTTGTGCAACCTTAGTTACAATTTACAAGAGTCACAAAGCTTACGCTACAGTTCCAATGTAAATATTTGTAAGTCAAATATTTGAAGCATATATTATAGGTTAGGTACTTTTCATAGGTCCGTATTACATCATGTAAATTTTGACATAAAATTTTAGGCCGACTATAAGCGCACTACAAAAAAAAACGATAGAATATACAACATGTTTTCTTTTCTGATATTACTATTTTACACCTGTATCAAATTAAGATTTTTGCCTCCAGGTAAAAAGTACAAAGTTTTACTTAATATTGAACTACTTTTGAGTCGTACAAAAATGGTAATATATATGATATGCTGGATTCTTCAAATAGTCAGGCCATTACATCGCTATAAATGTTAAAGACGTTAGCCCACAGGTTAAAAAGTACAACGAGTAAACAACGTTTGATCTATTATCCAATTTTTATATTTCATTCAATATTTACCATATTTAGGTTGACTTTCAGTAGGCACTGTCTAATCAGTAGGTTACATAATTTTAGGACGTGATATGGTCTTAACAAAAAACCGCTGAGAATTCAGACATGTTGTTATTCTATCTGTAACGTATGATCTATACATTCTGTGATCAAACTAATAATTGTTGCACCTCAAGTCCTTGAAGTATTAAAAGATGTTTACTTATTTATTTTGTTTTTAATTTGAAGTCGTACAAAAAAATATAATTTATCTGATATGTATATCTTCAATATGTCTGTAGGACTATATTCAAATTTAAACAAACTGTTGCCCCACGTAAAAAATTACAAAAGAGTCAAAACAGTTGATGTATCATATTCAAATTTTCAATTTTCATCAATATTTAAGATATTATAAGTTAGTACTTTTAATTAGGCACTGTTTACTCATAGTAGTTGACCATAAATTTTAGGAGAACCTATGGTCTTAACAAAAAAAAAGCGTAGATATACCAGACATAGGTTCTCATTTTATGTTAGGTTACTATTTTACACCTGTGATCAAATTAAAGATTGTTGCCTCTCAGGTAAAAAGTAAAAGGTTTCTTAATTTTAGACCTACTTTGAGTCTTACAAAAATAGTAATATATATGTATGCTGATCTTTCATCAATAAGATGTCAGTCAGAAATTAAATTTGAAAAGACTGTGCCCCATATTTTGTCCAGATGATAACAACGTCTATTATATATCAATTTTTATATTTTCATTGAAAAATGTTAGGTAACCCTAGAATTTCTTCCTTATAAATCCTGGGAACACTTACAATAGATTGTAGTTGACATCAATTTTAAGAGAATGTGGGTCTACAAAATAAAGACACAGGGATAATAGAAAAACAAAGTATGAGAAAGTAATGTAAAATAAAAGAACACAGATTACAAAAGAAACAGAAACAGATAGAGAAATCACTAATTATCAATGATCACTAATTATCACTAATCACTAATTATTATTAATTATTATCAAAGTGACACAGAAACCTAGATTAATGGTGTGAATTGATGCTCTCTTCTGTGGCCGGTAATAATCGAGTTTAACAGAATCTGACAAAACATCAATAATTTTTTCAAGTTTTCATCCGATTTTGATGGGACATATATTTATTTTTATATCATGCCTATTTATTTGATTTTTTTTTTTTGTCTACTCAATTTTACGTTCTTAGCAAGTGCTGGTCTGTTTTGTCTTGACTCACATAGAATCGCTCCAAGGCTCTCAGCGTAATAACAGAAAAATTATTTTTATTGTTCTCAATAACTTACCAATTTTAGGATTTGAATATTGAAGTTTTTAAAACTCCTTTCCAAAGGGCTGTGAAATATAAGACTAACTTATAAGACATCTAATTATTTAATGTTGACCATAGATAGCAAGAATGGCTTTCATAAATATTCGTAATTAAACCCGACATTCGCGAATAAAACCAATGTGGCCAGTTCTTTTATCTTCTTAGTACATTTGCGTCTTGATATCTCATTTAATATGACTTCTCTTCGACGCATTCTTCGCTAATTTCTCCCAATTTCTCTACTAGTCATGACTTTCCTTATTAACGACTTATTCTATCTTTTTCTTCGGTCTTTCACATGACAGTAGGGTCGGGAATTACTCCAATCAACACTTCTCTAATAATTC
>JABUQX010037424.1:2500-5000 GCA_015478945.1 Trachelipus rathkii | reverse complement strand
TCTTCGCAATCAAATAGTGTTATGCTGTTAATGTGTCCCTAACTGCACTTATATAAAATTCTACAGCTTTTTTATTTAAACTGTTACATCCCTTTGCTTCTCTGACTCACTTAAACGAAGGAAGGTCATTTAACACGAGATCTTACCCTGATATCGTTATTTTCTTTGGCTTGGTTGTTTTATAAGATAATAAAAGTGACGCAAGAGAGAATAACTAAAACGAGAATGACAAGCTGATAAAGGGATTCTGAATATGACGATACTTTAATGAAAGAATAAAATTGAGACTAAAGAAAACTAATTTCCACGATCTCCTATCAAGTTGTTCCCCTGAGCATCTATACAGCGATCTCAGAGTTTTTCCCATGATTAAATGCATCCCTGGAAGTTCTCAAGTGTAAGTGTTTTAAGGACCTCCTGCAATTCTGCCAGGATTCTGTCTGGTGGAGTCAAGGGCTTTTCGTCTAAAAACTTTCCTAGTCTCACAAACTCTCTCCAGTCTCTCTTTAACCGTCGAATTATTGTCACTCTCTTTATCATATCATTATTACAATGGACGTTGCTCTCTCTCTCTCTCTCTCTCTCTCTCTCTCTCTCTCTTCTCTCTCTTCTCTTCTTTTCTCCTCTCTCCTCTCTCTTCTCTCTCTCTCTCTCTATTACAATGGACACTGCCCTTCTGAACTCTCCGATCGCATACCTCCTCCACTTAGAAGGGTTCGTGTGACACGCATTTCAACACAGTCTCATCTTATCTCTATCCAAATCACTGACTTAGCTTAACCACATGCTCATTTGAAGATTCCAGCAAGCATTGCAGGAGTCCATTTTCCCTTTTATCTATTTTCCCGACGTGCAGCGGGGTATCAGCCTTTAAATTGACTCTTACATTGGAACTTCACTCAATTCTGGTGAAATTTGGCAGACCTCCGCCATTTGAATAACAGAGGAAATATGAAAATTATATATATTATATATATATTTAATATATATATATATATATATATATTATATATTATATTATATATTATATTATTATAATATATATATATATAGTGAGTGTGTGTGTACTTGTGTGTGCTTGAGTGCATAGGCATGTGCAAGTACATGTGTTCTATAAGTTTTAATTAGGATGTGTTTCTATATTATTTTGAAAGTTCATATATATATATATATATATATATATATATATCTATATATATATATATAGTATATATAATAATTATATATAGTATATATATAGTATATATATATAAATATTTTATATATATATATATATATAGTGATATTCACATATTTTAAAATATATATATATATATATATATATATATATATATATATATATATATATATATATATATATATATATATATATATATATATATATATATATATAGTCTTATATATAATTTTGTAGGATATATTATATATATTATATATAAATATATATATATATATTATATATAAATATATATCTATAATATATATATATATATATATATATATATATAAATTATATAATTTATTTTATTTTGTTATTATTATATATATATATATATATTTATATTATATTATATATTTAATAATCTATTATATTTTTTTGATTTGTAATCCTCTTATTATTGGCATCAATAATTCATTGTTTCATATAAAGTTCTTCAAAAGCTTCTTAAAATCGAAATCTAAAGAGAAATTATGAATAAAATATATTACAAATGGAAAATGTATTTTATATTTAAGCCTTTTATATATTCGTGGCTTAAACCGGTATTTGAACGGAAAAAATAGCCATAAAAAAATGGCTTCGGAGCCAGAGCAGAAACTCTTGTTTGAGAGAATACTGATTTAAAGGTGGAAGTCTTTTATTGAGTGGACGTGACTGAACAGGAGACGGGGCAGAAATTATTTTTGAGGGTCCCTGAATCGGTGCTGAAAATCTTTTTTATGAGTGGACCCGGAACCGGAAAAGGGGCTGAAAATCTTTTTGAGGGGAGTTGAAGCCAAGGAAGAAAATCTTTTTAGTAAACTGGAGCTGGAGTTGGAGCAAATATTATTTTGAAGAAGCTGAAGAAGGAGTCGGATTATAAAATCTTTTTCTTACAATTAAAAAAGGGTTCAAGGCTGGAGCCTAAACCAAAACTGCATAATTTGAAAAATTTGGAGCTGAGCAATTTTAAAATGGCTGAGCCAGAGCTGGAGACAACACGGCCGCCCTATTTGTAGGACATTTTTCTTTTTTCTTTATATTTTTTTCATACTTAAGTTTTTAAAGAAATTCAGTTTTCAAACTACTGAAATTTAGTACAGTTTTAGAGTTGACTGAAGCACATGGTGCGGTGCAGTGCGATAAAGAGGTGCCCATTAAAATTAAAATTTGCGGTGTGGTGAGGAAAATGCCTGTGCCCGGCAAATCGTATTTCGTATTCTACACTTTAACTGCAGTACCTGTCTTTTCTTTCTTCTAAATATATAATGAAAATTTATTCCTTGGTTCACAATCGGA
>JABUQX010037423.1:12500-17813 GCA_015478945.1 Trachelipus rathkii | reverse complement strand
GGAAACAAAAATCTTAATGACAATGGGACAATTAAATAATATCAATAAATTACTGTGATATTTGGAATGCCCTAATTTTAATGATCTTTAAAATTAAGAACATCACTAAATATAATATTTAATAGAATTTAAATTGATATATAAATATAAATATATAATATATATATATATATATATATATATTATATATATAATTATATATATATATATTATATATATATTATATATTATATATATATATATATTATATATATATATATAATATATATATATTATATATATTATATATATAATATATATATATTAAATTTCAAAGATATATTTATTATGTTGTCCTTTTAGCGTTAATTATAAATATAATAAGTAAATAATATAAATAATAATAATTAATAATCAATAAATTAATTAATAATAATAATAATAATAATAATAATATAATAATAATAATACCAATAATAATAATAATAATAATAATAATAATAATAATAATAATAATAATAATAATAATAATAATAATAATAATAATAATAATAATAATAATAATAATAATAATAATAATAATAATAATAATAATATAATAATAATATGATAATGATAACATGATAATGATAAGGGATAACACTGGGCCAAAACAAAAATAATAATAATTAATAATAATAATTAATTAATAATATAATAATAATAATAATAATAATACTCCACAATAATATTTAATAATCAAATAAAATAACAATAACAATACAATAACAAAACAATAACAATAATAGAAAAATAAATTTAAAAATAATAATTATAATTAAAAATGAATGTAGAGATAAAATTAAAAATAAAATTGAAAATGAACAAGAAAATGAAAAATATGAAAATGATAATGATAATGATAATGATAATGATAATGATAACTGATAATGGTCATTATCATACTAATGGTAATGATAAAAAAATTCGCGAACAACAAGAATTTCTAATTTAGCAAGAGCCTTAGCAAATTTCATACTTAAAACAAGTGTGCCCTGATTTCCAGAAATGAAATCAGTTTTCAATATGGCCTTCTAGTTCTTGAAATACATGTTTGTTCCAGATATACTCTTATACAAATATCTGTCATTAATGAAGGTGTCTTTAATGTATATCGTACAATTTCCTCTTTTTATCGGCTCAGCTGTTATATTATTACTTTATTCTTTTTTTTCTATGGTTTCAGAACACTATGAAGTACTTCACGAAGCCTGTTTGAAAACCCCAATATGATTCTGCTACATATGTGGTGAATATTGCCAGGAGAAACAAAGAAAGCTTTCTATTACTAACTTTTGTTTGAAGCAAGCATATCTGGCATACTTGGAATGAAACGTCCGGAGACCAAAATAAGTCTTGGGCTCCCCATTTGGTCTGTAAAACGTGTGTCGAAAATCTACGTCAGTGGAAAAATAGACGAAGAAAAGGTTTAAAATTTGGTGTGCCGTATTGTATGCGGGAGCCAAAGAATTACCACAGTGACTGTTATTTTGTTTGGTTAATGGTTGAAAGGTATCAAATCGTTACAAGAAACGGTAAATTTGAGTATCCCGGATGGAAATAATCAGCAAGGCGACCTGTTACCACACTCCGAACGATGTCCCCATCCCGGTGTTCCACTACACTCCCCAGACCTGCATTGTCTGATGAGAGAATCCAGGATTTGGTTCTGCACACGTTGCAGATAGTGGTGTGAATATCAAAGAAAGTACTTCTACACAGCAACAGTTCTCATACTCGGGAATCAATGATTTAGTACGAAAGTTAAGTCTCTCAAAGCAAGATTCTGAGCTTTTTGCATCTAGACTAAGTGAAAAGAGAGCTGCCTCAAGGCCCGAATGTTTTAAAAATAACTTTTTTTCGGACAAAGAAAGAGGTATAGTACTTCTTCATTATTTCATGAAAAGAAGAGACCTTAGTATACTGAAGAGGAACAATCCTGACTCCTACTCCAAAATGGGGTTACCTAAAAATTACCAACCAGAAGATGGCGATTGTTTAATGGAAGTTCAACGAGAAGCTTGAAGTGTTTTTTATTGTACAAT
This sequence comes from Trachelipus rathkii, assembly GCA_015478945.1. NCBI lineage: Eukaryota > Metazoa > Arthropoda > Malacostraca > Isopoda > Trachelipodidae > Trachelipus > Trachelipus rathkii. Next base: position 15,750 of record JABUQX010037423.1, on the reverse strand, counting down.
GGCAATAATAGTTATGCATCGATTCCAATAGGTCACTCAATAAAATGAAAAGAGGAATATGAAAAATATAAAATGATCTTTGCAGAAGCTTAGATTAAATAAAACCATAGTGGTCTAATATGCGTCTGATTTGAAGATTGTGTTCAACATCTTACTTGGGCAGCCAAGCGGATATACTAAGTACCCTTGTTTCATATTGGGATAGTAGGGCTAAAGAAGACCACTGGGGAAAAGTTGTATGGCCTGCTAGGGAAAAATATGACGTAGGTGATCAAATTCATTAACGAACCACTGGTTGACAGGAGAAAAATTATTTTCCCACCACTCACAATCGAACTAGGACTGATGAAAGCAATATTTGTTAGGGGCCCTAGACAAAGTATGGGTGAATGTGTTTCAAATATTATTTGCAATTTTTTCCAGGGTGAGTATGGAGAAACTCAAAGCTGGAATCTTTAGCGGCCCTCCCAAATTTCGCAGCCAAATCATCAAGGTGACAAATTTCATAAATCCATGCTGATATTGAGGCATTCTGCCTGTGGAAAAGTTTCTGTCTTGGTTGGTTCAACTTTTTTGGGCAACCATAAATCTTCCAACTATGTAGAACTCGTTACAGAAAAATGCTTTCAGACTTCAAAAAATTTGAATGCTTAATAGAGCATTAAAAAGTTCACTATTCTAACATAGTCACTTTAGATCGGTTTCCGGAATTAAATCTAGGGGATGTTATAAGTGAGAACAAGGGGAGAGGTTCCATCAAGTATCAAGGTGATGGAAGAAAAGATACCAAGGAAGATGGAATACACACATGATGGCAGACTATTTTTGGAGCCTTCAACGTGATTCCACATTCTGCACACAGAAGGACATCATTATTTTAGGACAAGCGATTTGTTATGTTAATTGTGATTTCTTGTTACTGAATTGAATTGTTTTGAACCCTATTAGTATATTTTATTGTACTTACTTCATTAAAATTTTTTGGATATATTAATCTTTTTCGTGTTTTTTTTTTGTTTGCATTACATTACAACCTAACATTAAAATTGTTTGTTATTAATGTTTTTTGTGCGACCACCTGTATCTCAAACTAGAGCCAAATCTAGGAAAAACGGAGGTCATATTTCGGGATCGGGCAACAAGTTACCTATAAAAATGACCTTCAAATGTTTTTCCGCAAAATCTAATGATAATGATGGTAATAATGATTAATAATAATAATAATAATAATAATAATAATAATAATAATAATAATAATAAAATAATAATAAATAATAATAATAATTAATAATAATAATAATAATAATAATAATAATAATAGTAACAATAAAAATCAGTAATAATAATAATATAATAATGATAATAATAATAATAATTTAAAGCATGAGAATAATTAATAATAATAATAATATATAATAATAAATTTATTAATTTTATTTAAGAATACTTTAATAATAAATAAAATGTCAAACACATTATCAAAAGATTTAGATTAGTTTTAATGAAATTTCTGTGTTCCGGAATTTTAATGATCAAATGAATATATATATATATTATATATAATATATAATATATATATATTTATATATATATTATATATTTATATTATATAATATATATATATATTTATATAAATATATATATATTATATATATATTAATATATATATATATTATATATATATATATATATATATTTAATATATATCTATATATTATATATATATATAATATTTATATATATATATATATATATATATTATATATATATATATATATATTATATATATATATATATATATATCACCCATCTTCTCTCCCCCAAAACTGGGGTAAGGTGCGTAACATGCACTGGAACAGAAAGTAGTTAAGAAAAAGGAAATTGGAGCAAGTCGAAAGAAAGCCCAAAAGCTATTAACCGTTCCCTTTATAAATTTAGGAGAACTCGCCGAAGTCAGAGAAAATTTCACCCTAAGCTTTACAGGAAACTCGACGGACCCTCACTATGGTATCTTCGTCAATGTGAGGTTCTCCCTTCGCCCAGGTGGGCACAAACCGTAACCCCCTACAACAAAAAGCCGGCCATTTATCCTTATTATGCATATTTATTTTCTCGCCTCTGCCAGAATCACATTTTCTCTCCTTCAGGCATTTCTTTACTGGACTCAACCACTTTTTCTTTCTGTCTTGCCCAACCAAAACTCACTTATACATCCGCTAACAACCGACTATCATACATCTTTTCCACAGGCACTGCACCAAAACACATTCAACCCGTTACTTTCATTTATTCTTCCTTTACCCATTTCTTCGACCACATCACAACCTCTCTAAACGTTCATTCCTCATTTGTCAATTCTTCTTCTCACACCTAACAGGCCCTAAGATTGTCCATTCCCATCTGAACTTATTGTACTTTAGATCTAAACCCTTTTTATTCCAGACCATATTCCTCACTTACTAACACAGTTAATAACATACCCTCATGTAAGGACTCTAGCCTTCACTCCCCTTATTACATTTCTACCAAAGAATTTATTTTCATCACACCTTCCTGCCATTTCACAACTTTCTACTACACTTATGCATCATCCGTTCCTATTTCATCCAACATATATCTAAAATTTGAACTACAGACAACTTGTTCCAGCGCTCACCATCGAACATGAGCTTCAAACAAAGGTTCCTCCTCCATTACAACCATAACTTACCTTATTGTTTTATTTTTCAAACCCCTTCTTTTACACCCGTTGCAAATCTCTCTACCAAGATATCCTCCCAAACTCTCTGTTAGATTCGCCTACAAAAACCCAATCATCCGATTGTAATATGAAGGCACCCTACACTCTCTTTCCATTCTCATCATCTAACACCATCCCCTGCACCCCCACCTCTTAATTCTTTCATAACCCATTCCATATACAAAATTAAATAACCAAGGAAGACAAACACATCCTTCCTCACTCGCTATTATATTAAACAACACTTTTTCGCCACTATTTATTCTTAACAAACGCCTCACCTATCGTCATACGAATTTTGATTCCATTCAGAATCTACCACCAACACCTTATATCACTAACCACCTGCCATAGAGTTCCCTTATCAATCCTATCATACCGCCTGTTGCAGATCCATAAAACCAAATTACAATTTTATTCTTTTCTCCTCTTTAATTTTTCTCCAAATCATTTGTTTGCAACTGTTAAAAGATTTTATCCAGACATTCTTCTTCCAATTTTAAACGAACA
>JABUQX010037422.1:17500-20093 GCA_015478945.1 Trachelipus rathkii | reverse complement strand
CTGGGCTTTTTTTTCGACGTTTGTCATGTTCTCCTACTGCTTTTCTTTTCCGATTGGCTTGTACAGCACCTTACCCCAATCTTGGGGCAAAGAGGAAGGTGGAAGAAAGAAAGAAGATATATATATATATATATATATATATATATATATATATATAATATAATATATATATATATATATATATATATATATATATATAATATATATTATATATAATAATATAGTAATAATAATATATATATAATATATTATATATATATATATATATTATAGTATATATATTATATATAATATATAATTATATATATATATATATATATATATAGATTAACTGTATATATATAGTATATATATATATATATTATATATATATATATATATATATATAATGATAATATTATATATATAATAATATATATATATATATATATATATATATATATATATATATTATATATATATATATATATATATTATATATAATATATTTATATACAAGGCTGTAGGCAGGGAGGGACATTGCGGCCCCTGTCAAACCCACGAAAATTATTTAAGAGTTTCAAAAATTTGAATTCCTTAAAGTCTACTTAATAATAATAATAATAATAATTAATTAATAATAATAATAATAATAATAATAATAAATAATAATAATAATTAATAATAACGAACGTGGCGTAGGAGGTTGACTCGCCAACTCTCATGCGAGAGGGGCTGGTTCAATCCTCCGCGTAGCAGTTGAAGTTTTATCTTTCCTGGGCAAGAGTTAAAACTCAACTGCGAACCACGTGGTGGCGCTGTTTGGGGATTAGGACCGGCTTTAAAGTTCGGATTTTCCTGTAGTCCCCCTGTGTTACCCTCTGAAAAGGGGATTAAACACGTTAAAAGGAAGTTTTTATAATAATAATAATAATAATTAATAATTAATAATAATAATAATAATAATAATAATAATAATATTTAATAATAATACGGTAATAATAATAATAGTTAAATCGGTTTTCATAGCATCAAACCGCTAGCAGCATGTTGTGGCTGTAACGATTTCTTAGGTCCAAAGTGGCTGTACCTCATTATATTTATTAAAAATATTTTATAGACCATGGACTTAAATGTAAGGTTTCCAAGTTTGCAGATGATAACAAACTGGCTACCTCAGTAAGGAATAATGATGGTTGTATAAAGATTTAAAAGATAAGGAGGGAGCTGTAATCGTTTTGATGGATGAGCAGGTTCATTCCTTTCTTCAACTAAATCTTTCTCTCCTCATAATCCATGGTTAGACCGTGCTTGTTCTCTGCCCGTTCAGGCTAGAGACAGTGCATACCGGGGGTAGAAAAATTCTCGTTCTCCTATCACACTAGCTAATTTTCATTCAGCTAGAAATCGTTGCAGGGATGCTCTTTGACGAGCAAATCGGGCATTCATCACACGAAAGTGCTCTAACCTCCTTGGTTCTCCTACTGACAAATCTTTCTGGCCTCTTGTCAAAAACATCTCTAGCAACTTCTGTAAATCTGCCTTTCCTCCTCTTATTCGATCTGATGATTCTGTTGCTAATTCTCCAACTGAAACGTCAATCTCTTCGGCCTCCTATTTTCCTCTAACTCAACCCTGGAAGATTCTGGCATTCCACTTCCTACTCCTTCTCCTTTCAGGTGTCCTATGCCTTTGTCTGTTATTACATTTGATCTGGTGCATGGGCCCCTGAAATCTGTGAACGTTAGGAAGGCGGGTGGCCCGGATGGCATTCCTACCCGAGTTGAGGAAGTTTGCTTCCGTGCTATCCCCGCCCCTTGTTCAACTATATTTACTCTCTGTCTCAATAAAAGCACTTTCCCACAGTGTTGGAAGCTCACACATGTCCAACCTTTTCCGAAAAAAGGAAGCCGCTCTGATTTAATTTTAACTATCACCCTATAGCTCTCACCTGTATTCTATCTAAGATCTTTGAAACTCTTCTCAACTCTCACTTCTTAGATTATCTGGAAACTCATTCCGATCGCCAGTACGGCTTTTGGCGCTCGAGGTCTACTGGCGATATACTTTCCTATCTAACCGATTTATGGTTTTTCGCTCTTAGGAACTACGGGGAGACTTGCGTGGTGGCGCTTGACATATATAAAGCATTTGACCGAGTATGACATGCGTCACTGCTCTCCAAGCTCCCCTCCTTTTGGTTTCCTCCTTCTCTTTGCTTACTTAGGCTATGTCTAGCTTTCTTTCAAATCGCTCAATGTCGGCTGTCGTTGATAGGGCGACTTCTTCTTTTTTGTCAATAGTGGTGTTCCTCAGGGTTTTGTCTTATCTCCTACTTTATTCCTACTTTTCATTAACGATCTTCACCTGCACCTCTAACTCTATCCACTCATTTACCGATGACTCGACTTCATTCTTCAACTCATATCAATTCTGCTCCCTCTTTTATTCTAGAATTGCCTCATATCTTAATCTTTCTGATGCTATTCTCGCTGATCTGGATAGAATTTTCGGATGGGGTCGTCTCCACCTTGTGAAATTCAATTTTTTAAAAACCCAACTTTCTTTCAAATCTTCTTCTTCATCAACCCTCTTAACTTTCCTATCTCTTTCG
>JABUQX010037422.1:0-2500 GCA_015478945.1 Trachelipus rathkii | reverse complement strand
GGTAAAAAGAAGCGTGGTTGAAATGTACTAAAAGCAAATGATGAAGTTCAAAAGAAAATGCTTGGAATTATATAAGGAGGAAAAAGAAATACTTAAAGGTGCATACGTAGAAGAAAACAAGAGGTAAATGAACAGTTTGGAAGGAGGATTGAATGGGGACTTACAAGGGAATAGGAAGCTCTTCTGGAAGGAAGCGCGAAGGTTAAGAATGAGAATAAGGGTCTGCTTAGAATAATGATTAGGGATGGTGCTTTTGTAACTGATGAAATGGATGTGAGGAGTGTGGAAAGGAACATTTCGAAAATCTGCACAATATTAACAGTAATGAAGAGGTTGATACTGAATGTGCTGTGGGTTGAGGTTGCCAAGAGAATAGGTATTTTTGGTGATTTGAGGTTATTTAGTAAGGAGGAGGTAATGCGGTAGAGTGAAAAGTTGAAGAATGGTAAAATTGCAGGTATAGATGAAATTACTGGGGTGAAAAGATCAAGAACGGAGGCGAGATGGTTGATTTGATTGGATTTGGAAGTTGTGTAGCTAAAAAGCGTTTATGGAGGGTATATTCCAAGGATTCGGAGGAGAAACGGGGTAATAGTACCCTATATTAAGTAAGGAGAAAAGGGAAACTGTAGAATTATTAGGAAATAAGTTTATTGGTGTTGTTTAGGGAAGGTATATGGTGCGTTTTTGGTCGAAAGAGTTGCGTCGAGGACTAAAGGACTGATTGTGTAAAGGACTTGGATTGTGTGAAGAACAAGGTGCGTTTAGGAGTGGTAGAGGATGGGTGGATAAATTCTTTACATTGAAACAAATGATTTTGAAAATGAGGGAGAAGAAGAATAAATTGTAATTAAGTTTTATGGATTTGCAACAGGCGTATGATAGAGTTAATAGAGAAGCGTTATGGCAGGTGTTAGTGATATATGGTTGTGGTGGTAGGCTTCTGAATGGAAATCAAAAGTATGTAATGACGATAGTGAAGCGTGTTGTAAGAATAAATGGTGTCAATGTGATTGATTTAGGATTAATAGCGGAGTGAACAGGGTTGTGTTATGTCTCCTTGGTTAATTTCAATTTGATGTGTTATGTCTCCTGGTTATTCAATTTGTATATGGATGGGGTTATGAAGATTACAGGTGGGGGTGGCAGGAAATGGTGTAGAATGATGGAGAATGGAGATGAGTGGAGGGTTACCCTACCTATTATATGCGGATTGATTTGGTTCTGTGTGGTGAATCTGAAGAGAATTTGAGAGGATTGGGTAGAGAGATTTGTGGGTGTTGTAAAAGGATGGGCTTGAAGTAAGCGTAGATAAGAGTAAGTTATGTTGTGAGTGAGGACAGTCCTCAGTGTGAAGTTATTTTAGATGGTGAGCAGCTGGAAGCAGTTGTCGGGAGTTTAAATATTTTAGGATAATGTTGGATGAGAAGGAACGGATGATAGGCGAAAGTGTTGAATGGCAGGAAGTGGATGGTGCAATTAATCGTTGTTAAAAAGTAAAGGACTAAGTCTCTGAGTGCGCAGGGTCTTACATGAGGGTATGTTTTACCTGTGTTAATGTTATTGTATGTTAGTGAGACTATGGTCTGGGATAGAAGAATAGATCTAAAGTTCAATGTGTTTAGATGGACATCTTAGGGGCGTGCTAGGTTTTGAGAAGAATTGATTAAATGGATAACGATTAGAGAGTTTTGTGGTTTGAAGAAAGGGGTAAATGAGAGAATTAAATGAAGTTATGTTGAGATGGTTTGGTCATGCTAGAAAGGATTTAGATGGATAGTCGCGGATTGGTTAAGCGGCATGTATAGTGGCGGAGTGTGTTGGGAACCGACCGGCTTAGGAGACCGAAGAAAAAGTGGAGATTTGAGTCAGTAACGAATGTTTGAAGGAAGAGACAAATGTTCGATTTTGGTAGAGGCGAGAGAAAGTGTGTATAACAGGAGTGAATGGCGGGGGATTGTGAGGGGTATGGTTGTGGCCCACCTGGGCCAAGGGATGAACCCTTACATTGACAATCTACCATAGTGAGGGTCCATTGCTGTCCCATGAAGCTTTAGGGTGGATTTCTGACTGCGATGAGTTCCCACTAATTAATGGTACTGAGGGGGCGGTAAGGCTGGGCTTTCTTTTCGACTTGTGTCATGTTCTTCTAATGCTTTTCTTTTCCGATGCCCGTCGCGCACCTTTCTCCACATTCTAGGGAAAATATAAGAAGATAAAGAAGAAGAAGATATATAAATATATATATATATTAATATAGATATATATATATATATAATATATTATATTATATAATATATATATATATTATATAATATATATATAATAATATATATTATATATATATATATTATATATGTATGCGGTGATTTGGTGTCTGTGTGGCGAGTCATGAAGAGAGTTTGGAGAGGATTGGTGGGATGAGATTTGGCAAGGGTATGGTAAAGGAGGGTTTGAAAGTAAACGTAGATAAGCAGTTAAGGTTATGGTTGTGAGTATG
>JABUQX010037421.1:30000-47500 GCA_015478945.1 Trachelipus rathkii | reverse complement strand
CTATCACGAAATAAAATGGGGTGAAAAACCATGGCTGGAACCTCATTTCCTTTCAGCAATTTATCTCCAGATTATACTATATATTATATAATATATATATATAATTATCTATAATATATATTTTAGTATATATATATATATATATCTTTAATTATATATATATATATATATATATATATATATAATATATATAATATATACTATATATATATAATATATATTGATATATATATAATATATATATATTGTTATTGTGTATACTTTGATTGATAGTAAGCTGTGTGTTTTTCAAATCATCGTTTTTGTTTTTAATTGAGAGTTTTATGTATATTGTTACCAAAGAGCAAATTGATATTTATTTCGTTTTCGCGAGATTTAAGTTTGGAGTTTAAAGATAAGTTTAGGTTTTAATTTTCTTTAATTTTTTTTCTTTTGTAACGGTTTTAAAATGACTATAAATAGAGAATGTATAATAAAAAGAGTGGAAGAATGTTAAGTTTTAGTCATTTCAGTATGTATATATTTTATTTATTTAAAATTACAATTTAAATACTTAATCATTATAACATTATCATTATTCTTGTTATTTCCATTTTTTTTTAACTTTTTAGCCGTTTTAAATAAAGATATTGATAGTAAGACTGATAGTAACGTTGTTATAGCCTTTAAAGAATTGAGATAATTAATTCAAGAATTATACAGTAGTATATTATTTTTTTTATTTAATTGATTTTAGTGCTTAAATTTTAAGTTAGGATTTAGTTTGTTAAAATTTTTATCCCAATTTCTTCGTTTTTGTTTTGTCTATTGTTTTTAGTTGTGATGTGTAGAGTGTGTGTGATATGTTAAGATGGCAGATTGCATAGGCGCGGGTCTATTAACATTTACCAACAATCCGGTGGCTTAAAATCTAAACTTTGCCTCTATGGAATAACACCTATCTAACTTAACCCTAACCTTTTGTCTTGTCTGAGACTAGACTGGCTAAGAATCACCCTCTTAACCGTTTAAGTATGCTAAACTATAACTTATTTTAATTTCCGTCTGAAGGTGGCACTAGGAGTCTGTGCCTATTTAAACATTAAAACTCCTGAACACGGCTCAGTGATCTCGAATCGCGCCAACTTCGATCTCTGTTGCTCAAAATCTTCTTCCTTCTACACTACAATATTCTTGTGCTTTTGCTACTGTTCTAACAGAACAAATTTTCACTCTTTCTTTGAATATCTTACTACCTCTCACGAGACTGTTATATCTTCTGTCATCCAATACTGAGGTCTCTATTTAGGTGATTTCATGGTACACAACACTGAATGGTTGGGATCCTCTCATTACTGATTTAGTGGGAATCAGTTCAGCATTCTCAACGTACTGGTCAAACTAATCAAAAGGAAACCACAGCACATTCCGAGTCCTTCCCTACCAATTCTTGGAACACATTGACCTATGTTTCACCACTAGTCCTATCTCTATAAATACACTACCTTCGCTCCTATGGTAAATCTGACCACACAACCTTATATCTCTTAAACTTTAACTACTTTCTCTCCAACAGCTCCATCCTGCCCTACGCGTTTTTTCTGGGACTTTATTTTGATCGGGGTGATTGGGGGGCCTTGCGTCGCTTCATACGCTAAACTATAATTGGAATTGAACTGCTTTGACCTGATGACGGCATTCGGGCTTCTGCCAATGTAAGGTGGGAGCTGTAATCCTGACGGTATGAGCGGTCATTCCTTCTTCGACCTAAAATCCTTTCTCCTCCTCATAATCCATGGTTCGAATCGTGCCTGTTCTCTGGCCATTCAGGCATAGAGACAGTGCGTATCTGGGGGTGGAAAAATTTCGTTCTCCTATCACTCTAGCTAATTTCATTCAGCTAGAAATCGTTCAGGGATACTCTTCGACGAGCCAAAGCGGGCGTTCATCAAACGAAAGTGCCGCTAACCTCCTTGGTTCTCCTACTGCACAATCTTTCTGGCCTCTTGACCAAAAACATTCTCTAACAACTGTCTGTAAATCTAGCCTGTTCCTCCTTTATTCGTATCTGATGGCGTCTGTTGCTAACTCTCCAACCTAAAAGGCCATCTCTTCGGCCTCCTGTTTTCCTCTAAACTCAACCCTGGACGATTTCTGGCATATCCTCCTCCTCCTTTCCCTCTCAGGTGTCCTATGTCTTTGCCTGTGGAAAGAAGACGAGTGGCATGGGCTCCTGAAATCTAGAACGTTAGGAAGGCGGGGAGGCCCGGATGGCATCCCTCCCCGAGATTTGAGGGAGTGTGCTTTCGAGCTGGCCCCTCCCCTCGGTCAACTATATTCTCTATGTCTCAATACTTACACTTTCCCTCAGTGTTGAAGCACGCAAATGTCCAACCTATTCCGAAAGGAAGCCGCTCTGATCTATCTAACTATCGCCCTATAGCTCCTCACCTGTATTCTATATCTAAGATCTTTGAAACCCTTCTAACTCTCACTTCATAGACCATCTGGGAATCTCATTCTCTTCTTTTCCGATCGCCAGTACGGCTTTCGGCGTTTCAAGGAGCTCTACTGGTGATATACTTTCCTATTTACCGATTTATGGTTTTCCACCTTAGGAACTACGGGAACTTGACGTGGTGGCGCTTGACATATCCAAAGCATTTGACGGGTATGGCACGCACTGCTCTCCAAGCTTCCCCTCCTTTGGGTTTCCTCCTTCTCTTTGCTTACTTATGTCTAGCTTTCTTTCAAGTCACTCAATATCAGGCTTGGTTGATGGGGAGCGACCATCTTCTTCTGTTCTGGTTATAGTGAGTGTTCCTCAGGTTCTGTCTTATCTCCTGACTTTTATTCTTACTATTTCGATTAATGATCTTCTCACCTGACTCACATCTACTCTATCCACTCATATGCCGAGAACTCGACCCTTCATTCTTCAAACTCATTTCAATTCTGGCCCCTCTTTTACTTCTAGAAATTGCCTCTCGTCTTAAGTTTTCCGATTCTTTACTCACTGATACTGGATAGAATTCCGATTGGGGTCGTCCCAACCTTGGTGAAATTCAATCTTAAAAACTCAAACTGTCTACAATCTCCCCTCTCTTAAAACAACCTTCTAACTTTCCTATCTCTTTCGACGGTTCTCTCGTCTCTCCTGTTACAATATAAACATCCTGGCCTTACACATAACAAAAATTTGCTTGGAACACCTCACATCTACAACGGTTGTTGGGCGCCTCAAGAAATGGAGTTCGTTTAGCTGCGAGATTTTTTTTCCTCTCCTCTCAGTTACTCCAGCTAACAAGGGTCTCATCCGCCCTTGCTTGGAGTACTCTGTTCTCATTTCTGGGGGGGGGGCTCTTTGCGTTTCACCCCTTTGGATAAGGTCGAGTCAAAAGCAAAAGGCTTATATAAACTGTCTGTACTTTCCAGCTTCACTTGACCCTCTTATCTTTGCGGCGCGATGTTGGTGCTTTAGTCTCTTTTGCTATAGGTACCGCAGCTGCAGGTGTTCGAGGGACTTACCACTCGCGTACCACCATCCTTATACGACGCCCTCGCTGCACAAAGGATGCTGTGTCTAGCGCACGAGTTTTGTGTTGATGTAGGTAACTCCAGGCTAGTTCGTTGCGGTGCTTCCTTCTTTCCTGCCACATCTGTTCTGTGGAATTCTCTTCCATCTCCTGTGTTTCCTGCTGAATTTAATCTCCCTCACTTTAAAGCCTGCGTCTGTGCTCATCTGCGTAATTTACGCTAGTGGATGAAGTTTTAGCTTGCAACACCCCTTCCCTGAATAGGGCTCTGCCCGTGAGTGGTGGTGACAACTGCTAAGAAAAAACTAAAATAAACACAATACTAATATGATACTTGGATCCAATTCAACGATTTCTTAATAGTTGATAATGCTAATGGATTTTTTATTTCATAGCATATTACCTCCTTTACTATAGTAAAGAAACTCATCATGCTCTAATATATTTTTACCGATAGCACCATAAATAATGTTTTTCACTTGTTTGACTAAGGATTCAACAAAGCTCCCAGAAAACTGGCTTTTTCAGGGTAGGGTAAAAACTCTAAAAATTTTATATTATGGAGTGTTAAAAATTTTTTAAATTTTAACATCTACATCATTAAGAAAGTTTTTGATATTTTGTACTAAGCTTACCATGCTACTGCCCTGATCACTGCCTATAAGTTGTGGAATTCCAAAGTCAAACACGTGAAATTGAAAAGCAGAAATAAAGACTTATTATTTATATTTTTACATAGAATAAGGTTTATAGCTCTTTTATATGTGCAATATATAATCAAGATGTAAACTTTTTCTATTACATTATTTATTTTTACATCAAATGGTCTAATGTGGTCCAGAAATATTTCACTGAAGGGGATTTGAGAAGGATTTATTCTATAATTTTTATAATGATTTTGAATACTTTTTATAGTTCTACCATACATTATTTACATTTAATACAGCTTTGAACATTTTTCTTGACTACTGAATATGCTGTTTGAATATAAAACTCCTTTCTCAGTATAGCCAACAGTTTGTTTCATTTATACGCACATGTTTCATTTTTACGTGCAATTCCTTTATTATTATTTCAGATTATTTATGATTTTTTTTAAACAAAATTTGATTTATTTGATTAAAATCAGCATTTAAGTTTGCTCTTTACTCAAACGATATTATTTTTTCAAGAAAAAGTCTAAGTTGGGTCTCTGTGCTTTTTTGGATTTTTTAAATATTGATATGTTTCTAACAAATTTTCTTGCTGACACTGCTTAATAATGACAATGCAGTTTTCTTGATATGAACATACTGAATTTGGATCACAATTATAAAACAAACAGGATTTTCTCATGTTCTTTAAGTTTTAAATTATGAATAAATTTTCTTACATAATGTGAAATCTTGTACAGTTTATATCAAAAGAAGAAAATCTTTCTAATTTAAATAATGTTAAAAAGAAATTATTTTTATATTATGAATATTAAAATCTATATTATTATTAGATAAGGATTTGGAACAGTAACGTTTAACCGTTGATTATTATTATTTAATATAGGCCCGTTTAAATAATTTGAATTTTTTAATAAAACTTTGTAAGAAACACAGCGAGTTACATAATCACAAGGTTTCTGAGATCCTTCATAGTGGTGAAAAGTTATCGAATGTTTTTCAAATACCAATTCAATAAATTTCAGCTGATTATTTATAACAGACCCTTTCTTTTGTACTTTATTTAATTTTTCTACTTTATTTACTATCCAATTTAGTGTTATCATTGAATCAGTATATAAATGTAATTCATTTATTTTTAAAGGAGTAAGGGTATTATCATACTGTGGTATTAGTCAAGTTATCAAGCATTTCTATTAAACACTGAACTAAATTTTACAGCAAATAACTCTAAAACTGGGATAGATATATTATAATATTTTTTTTGTGGAAAATATTTTTTCACTTTTTGCATATAAAAATGCAACTCACTAGTATTTTTTTTTTTTTTTTTTTTTTTTTTTTTTTTGTAGATATAAGACAATACTTTACTAACATCCGTAAATGCTATAATGTTATATGAGGAAGAATAATCCCTTATAAACTTTTTTAGCTCAGGTTTTGTTTTTACTGTTATTACAATGTGAACAAATGTTTTTATATTCTTTTAATGTATTACTATCCAATTTTGTGTCTCAATATATCTTCATTATTTTGCAATTTAAGTAAAAATAGTTTGGCTCTATTCTTTTCAGGAAGACCAATATTTATTGGGTCAAAGAGGCTATTTATTGAATATAAAATAAATCTCAAAGTGTTTGTTTTGGAATTCATTTTAATGTTTTTGTTATATATATAGTATAATTTTCAGTATCCCATATCATCCCTAGTAGTTTAATATGATTATAGGCTCATCTACATTAGTGTTATTATTTAATTCACTATCGTTTAATTTTTTAAACTCTGGTAAATTACTATGAAATTGTTGTAAATTAAACCAATAAGAGTTAAATATTACATGTGATTTATGAAAAGCAAGAATAATGTCACTTTCAAAAGATAAGGAATAACCTAAGTTATCCATGTAGGATAGGTTATACAAACATTTTCTAAGTTCAAACTCAAACTCATCATGTGTGTCAACATGCAATATTAGTATTATATAAAGTGCTACCATGAGAATCGAAGGGCTGCATCTTTTACCGAAAAGAAGTCGCATTAATTTATAAGAAACTCAACTAATGTCATTTTCACTTATGTTTTTAAACCACAAAAAGTATAATTTTTCTGTACTCTCTAAATGCAATTTAATCTGATGATATACTTTCTCCATTTCAAAAATAAGATATTTATTAAACATAAGCAAAGTTAACGCAATATCCAATCTGTTATTTAAATTTGGTTTTGGTAAGCTAATATTATTAGGAGACAAATTATTTGGTTTGTTTTTATCACACAAATTTGACAAATAAACTATTCTGCATTTTGTCGTTTCTACGTTTTCCCTAAAAACTTCATTATGGGCTAAAAAAAATACCTTGTTATTATTTTTTATTCAATTTATTTCAAAAGGTTGAATGATGCCTTTGTATAGTTGGTCAATTATGACATTATTGTAAACTTTTAGTTTTAGAGGCTCTTTTTTTATATTTATATATATATTTTTAAGTACTGATTTCAATACAGAATTTGCTAAAAGAAAGATATTTGGCAAAAGATATATTAATTTATTATTCCATAAACAAAGCATAATCAGTCTAACTGTCTAAATATCTATATCTGTATTCATAATCAGATATTTTATAAGCTCCATGTCCAGTTCAGAGAATTTATTGGGACATTCAAAATTATCGTAATTTAATAATGTTTTTAAAGAATTTTTTATCTACAAAAATTATTGTCAATGATTACAAATAAAAATTTAAATGCTTGTATTATTCATTCTTGCGGGCTAAAAATCGAAATAGAGGCAATCCAAATCTAGTCTTCAACTTTTATTTCAATTTGAATTTTTCCTATGTCAGGTTCTGCCTACTCTGTCTAACCTTTTTATGCGAAACCTCATCTCATTCTGGAGGATGTTCATTGGAAGGGCCTCGCCGGCTGTGTTAAGTGCGTAAAATCCGATTTCTCTTCAGAGGAAGAATGCGTCTTGCGCCAAGCAAGTTAATAATATTCGATCCAACCTCTCTCTATAATAATAATATATATAATAGTATTTATTATTACTTTTATACTTATTATATTATATTATTATAATTCTATATAATAATCACTTAAACTATATAATAAATCATATTATAACTTCTTACATATACTTATTATATATATATATATAATTTAAAAATATTTTAAAAAAAAAATGTAACGATATATATAGCAAAAAAAAAAAAAAAAAAAAAAAAAATTTAATTTTTTTTTTGTGAACCAGAATCCTCATATTTAGAAGTGGAGGCATGTTCCAGTAATCCACCCGAAGCAAACAAAAATCAGAACTTGGTGGGTCGTGAGAATAGGGTCTTGATTCTATGGTGGTTTCAGTGAAATAAAGGTGTCACCGGGGAAAGGGTCATCCTTTCGTAAGTGGCGTCGTTAGAGTTGTTGGAGGTTGAAGTTTCCACCGTTAGGTTAGCAGGAAAATCAATCTCTCATGGGTGAGTTGAAGGGAATACTCACTGGTTCCCAGAGATTCTTTGAAATATGTAAGAAACACATAAGTACAGGGCTTTAAGCTTTGTCAAATAATCCGTTAGCGTGGGCGACTCTGAAAGGGCGTTCAATTTTGAGTATAGGATGAGAGAATCTCCGATTTATGACGCCGCGTTGCGCCAAACACTTAGAGCGGTTTGGCGTTTTTTAGATTGAGCAGTTCCATTGCACAAATCTCTCAGAAGCCCGCAAAGAATGCTTAGATGAGGGCGGAATCGTACATCACAGCTCCATTTCGGAACTGGATCCATGTTGACTCACGGTAGGATATGAATCCTTTAGGAATGCATGTGAATAGGGAACTTGAAGGAAGAGTTGGAGAGATCGGAAGAGCTGGAATAATTCAAGCATGATATTCACTTAAAATAGAAGTAATACTTTATGTGTTGATTTGAGCAACATTTGTAATAATTAATATATTAATATATATATATATAATATATATAATATATATATATATACTAATATAATATATATATATATATATATTATATATATAATATATAATAAAATATATATACTATATATATATTATATATATATATATATATATACAAAACATATAGTATAAATATAAAAAAAATATATATATATATATTATTATTATCATTATTCTTATGTATATTTTCACTCTTATATTACAAAAACGTGTTATATATTGGAGGTATAATAATATAATATATATTATATATATCAGTTATATATATATATAATATATATTATATATAATATATATATTATACATATATATATATGATATATATATATAATATATATATATATATATATAATGTTAAAGGTTTCAGTGGTGTGAAGACTGCTTTGAATGTTGTGCTCTCAGTGAAATAATTTAAAGTTCTACGTCGAGGTTTTTAAAGATAAGTCCTGTTTTAAAACTTTTTTCTTTTCTTTTTTTTCTTTTTTTTAAGTGTCTGACCCGAAGGTTTATTGTTAAAGTTTAATACTGTTTAGAAATTTCGTCTTCACAGGTGTTTTAAAAATTTGATTCTTTATTTATTTAAAGCGCACTTTAACTTTTAAATAGGTTTTAATGTTAATCAATTATTATTTACTTTTTTTTTTATTCGCGAATTTATAGGGTTGCAAGTGAGCGTTAGTGTTTTTTAACTTTAGGATTTTCATAATTTTACATATTTACTGTAAATACGATTTTAGCTTTTTAGCATTTACGGTTTTTTAAATTTAGGTTTTTAGACGTGTGAAATAATTTTAACCTGATTTCACGTTTGTCTGTTTTTTTTTTTTTATGTTTTGTCTGTTTGTTTTGTGGTTTTTGTATGTTGCATGCAAGATGGCAGATTTGCACCGACGCGGGCTTACTATCGACTTTGCTAACATCCGAGGCTTGCAATCAACTCTGCATCCGTGGAATACCACTCTCTAACTCTAATCCTAATTTTTGCTCCTGTCTGAGACCCAGATGGCTAGGAATTCATTCCAACTAACTCGTTATAATTATGATTCCAACTATAACCTATAATTTCATAATTTCCGTTCTAAAGAGGTGGAGTATTTGCCTATGTTAACATAAACAACTCCCGTAAACAGTTCTCGAGAAATCTCGATCTTCTAACTTTGATGTTCAATGACTTAAAATCTTTCTTCCTTCAACTATAATAGTCTTGCGCATCCGCTACTGTTCTCCTAACAAAACAGATTTACGCGCTTTTTATGAATACCTTACTACTTCTCACGAGACTATTATATATTCTCATCCAAATACTAAGGTCCTATATTTAGAGGATTTCAATGTACACAACTCTAAATGGCTGGAGTCCTCTCATACTGATTCGTTGGGGAGGAGACCGAATCATTCAATATTCTTAACTGTCTGGAAAATAATTAAGGAACCTATACACATTCTGGATCATTCCAACCAATTCTTGAATACACTTGACATATGTTTCAACACTAGTCCTTCTCTCAATGAATACACCACCTTCGCTCTTATTGGTGAATATGACCACAACCTTATCTCCCATAATTTTAATATTTTCTCTCTAACAGCTCCATCTTGCCCTTTGAGTATTTATGGCACTTTAATGGGATCGAATGGGGGGCGCTTTGCTTCGCACCAACACTAACTATAACTGGAGTGACTACTTTGACTCTCAAAACGCTTCAGCTTCCGGAAATAATGTGGGAGCTGTAATAGTTGATGGGATGAGCAGGTTCATTCCTTCTTAGACTACTTCTCCTCAAAATCTATGGTTCGATCATGCTCGTTTTCAGTCCATTCAGGCTAGAGACATTGAGTATCGGGAGTGGAAAAATTCTCGTTCTCCCATCACTTTCGCAAATTTTCATTCAGTTCAAAATCGTTGCAGGGATACTCTTCGACGAGCAAAGAGAGCTATCCTAAAATGAAAGTGCGCTGACCTCCTTGATTGTTTCACTGACAAATCTTTCTGGCCTCTTGTCAAAAAAAATTTCTATCAACTTCTGTAAATCTGCCTTTCATCTTCTCATTCACTCTGATGGTTCTGTTGCTAATACTCCAATGAAAAGGCCACTTTCTTTGGCCTCCTCTTTTTTTCTAATTCAACCCTGGATGACTCTGGTAATCCTCTTCCTCTTCCTTTTCCTCTCACGTCTCCTATGCCTTTGCCTGTGACAACATTTGATTGGATGCATGGGCTATTGAAGTCTATGAAGGTTTGGAAAGCAGTCGACCCGGATGTAATTAGTCCTCGAGTTTTGGGGAAGTGTGCTTCCGTGCTGTCAACTGCATTCTCTGTGCCTCAATACTATCACTTTCCCTCAATGGTGGAAACACGCATATGTTCGACTACTGCAATCCGTAAAAAAAATAACAGCCTGACCCTTCTAACTATAGCCCTACATCTCTCACTTGTATTCTATCTACGATCTTTGAAACCCTTCTCAACTCTTATTTCTTAGATCATCCGGAATCTCATTCTCTTCTTTCCGATCACCAGTATGGCATTCGGCGCTCGAGGTCTACTGGTGATATTCCTTCCTATCTAACGATTTATGGTTTTCCTCCCTTAGGAACTACGGGGAGATTTGTTTGGTGGCGCTTTGCATATCAAAAGCGTCATTACTTTACAAGCTTCCTTTCTTTGGGTTTCCTCCTTCTCTTTGCTTATTTATATCTAGCTTTCTTTCAAATCGCTCAATATCGGCTTCTTCCTTCCCTGTCAATATTGGTATTACTCAGGGTTCTATCTTATCCCTTACTATATTCCTACTTTTCTTTAATGATCTTCTCACCTGCACGTCTAACTCTATCCCTTTATATGCCGATGACTCGACTCTTCATTCTTCAGCTCATTTCAAATCTGCTCCCTCTTTTACTCCTAGAATTTCGGCTCGTCTTAATCTTTCCGATTTCATTCTCGTTGATCAATTCTTTAAAAACCCAACCTTTATAAATCTCCCTCTTTAAGACATCCTTTAACTTTCCTTATCTTTTTTTCAAGGTTTCCTCGCCTCTCTGTTGCTAATATAAACAGCCCTTGGCCTTGGCTCCCTCTTTTCGGACGACATTTCGGCTGTATTAGTAGGGACTTCCACGCCTTGGGTATAGGTATTGCTGGCTGTATCTATATTTGGGAGTAGAGAAAAATAACGTGTACACGTTTGATTCAACAACAAAGTTGGTACTTTGATATGGCGTGAGCGTGTGACGTATCCAGGCGTGAGTGATTTTGAGAGATTTGGTTCTTTGTCTTCCTGTAAAATAACGACTGTATATTCTTATATTTACTTTATAGTATAATATACATATCCTCGGTTAATTCCCCGAGTAAGGGTAGGTCGTTAGGCACTGTGAGAGTTAAATACGTGGTAGAGTATATCATTAGGCTCGTGAGTGTCTTTAGGCCTAAGTTTAGCTGGTTGGTATTGTTGTCAGAGACTAATACGGTTAGATGTGAGCGTGTCCACTATTATACCTACAAGTACGTAGATACGCTAATATCGCAAGTAAGTAAATTAAGCTAATACGACTGTCCATGCAGGAGGACAGGGAAGACAGTAACATGACGTGTCAGATCCACGAGAATAATTAACTTAATGCGAGTAGAGGAATAGTATACACAGGGCTGAATTGGGGGTCGTAGAACTTTGTGCGATACTTCATTGGATAGGAGACTTTCTTTATCGGAGAGAGCCTACATATATTTACCTAAATATGACAGACTTATTGAATATTCTAATCAGGGAGATAAGAGAAATAGTAGTACTGTCATACAAAGATCAACCGTAGCTCGTACTGAGACTTTGTGAAACAAGTATGACCGCTGCGCTCATCTTACAAACATGGTGAGTACTAGCATGAGCTACGCTATATATTATATATATATATATATATAGAGAGAGAGAGAGAGAGAGAGGAGAGAGGAGAGAGAGAGATAGTAGACGAGGGAGATGAAGAAGGTAGTGAGGAGAGAGCAGACGCAGAAGAGACTGATGATGGTAGACATAGTAGAAGAGAAGATAATATGCAGAGCACGCAGCACGAGAGTGAGTAGAGAGTGTAGTGATTAGAGGAATGCATGATGAGAGAGAAGAGCGATGTAGATGAGAGAGACTTCGCAAACCTCGTGTGTACATTTACATTTGAGTATCCTGCCGTGCTTTGCTCGTGGAGTAAGTCTCTAAGCTCTATATGTGTGCTACTCGACTTAGCGACGTGAATGTAAGGTTGTCTACGCAGCGGCTCAACTGAGAAGGTAGGGAAGATACACGTTAGGCTCCCGGTCAGTATTTACACCGAAAGTCATCATAGAGATTCTCAATAGTAATGGCGCGTCAAGCGTTTGAGAAGTTTTACTTGAGCTAAATGCCATCACTCTCTAGTATAAGCCAAGGATAGAATTTATGCAAATGAATTTAAAGATACTCATAAAATTGTTATTGCTTAAAGGGTAAGCTATATTACGCTTTCATTTTTTGTTGATCAGAACTTAGAAGTGATTTTTTGTCATCTTTTCCGCGAGTATAAAATTTCAAGGAATCAATTTTAACGTGTGAGAGCATTTGCGACATCTTTAATGTTATTTACTTAAAAGAAAAAATATTGGGTTAAGGGAGAGCTGCTCTTACAGGAGTGACGCATGTATATGTCACCTGATTGATCACGTCTAGATGGAGTTTGCCGTTAGTTTGATATATATATACACAGACATGAGCACATTAATGTTAGGTATGGCCAGAATGTTGGTCCTGATAGTCCATTTGCACTGATTAGCTGTGATCCTCGCGTCGACCTGTAAATCTAAGTAGGTACGTATGGAGTTATATAGCTATTCACTCAGGAACGGTAGCCTCTAGTAAGTTGAATGAGAGAGTTTCTACTTCATAGTTATGGAGAAACATGCAGAAGGGGTATGATCTCACTACATAATCCTTATGGCTTACTATGCTATATAAGACCCGCTGATCCATAGACTACTAAGGTGGACGAGTTATGCCTTTCCTCAATGGTTACTGAGTTACCTTAGAGTGGTTTTTGTTATATTTGCAGATCAGATGTGGTGGTACTCTCGGCGGTTGTGGGTAGCATCTGAATAGTCATTTTTCACTATAATGATCGTGGCTAGGAGAAAGGTATCGGTATGACTTTAATCATTACTTCTTGGCCCTTTGTTCAGCGGATATGATGTTTCAGCGATTCGCGAAAAAATGTGCTGCGACTACGTCCCAAACTAATCTCTACAATATAGCAGTATAGGGTACTTTATGAGAAATATTGGATGATTGATGACGGTCAGGTGCTTTATCTTGTTATAAATGTCATCTATATATATTTCAATTATACGACTTTACAAGTCAGTGCATTTCGAACTTATACTAGGTTATTCGATAAGCTAAACGATAGTAGGTACTTATATTATCTATTTCTTTTACTAGTGAGGTAGTGACTAGGAATTGGTGATACTTACTACTATAGTATTATCAGTTCATTTACCTAGATATATAGATAGATACACACTCAGATAAGAATCATGTTCGATGATGCTGAATAGTGGTTGATAAACCCGTTCTGGATGTACACATACTGCACAGTAGAATTAGAAGGACCGTTATCTTAGTCACAGAGAAGAACCCACTATATATAACTTCTCCGACATTATACTAATTTTTTGTTTAAATATATGATCGGCGTATTGAGATACAATTATCATTTGAAAATATATAACTATATAATATATAATGCTAGTGGAATATGAGTATACTATCAAATATCTAAGATGCCTATAAATAACACAATATTTAATATATATTATATAGCTACGGCTCTATCTATGAGACAATAATGACATATATATCTCAGTGCGCCTATTCATCCTTCACTATCACAAACATACCACTATAGGTATGGTAGGCTAGAAAGGCAAGTAATAACTGACCTGGTTGCTTAATTAGCTTAGCGATTGGAGCATGGTACGATAGATCTTTTTGTAGTATCTTCGTAAGTTTTAAGTAGGTTCTCACACAAGTGTCTAGAGGTACGTATACTGTTAGGGTTGGTTCTTTGGCGTTGTATATTTATAGTGAGCGTGGGGACGTAGACCAGAAAAGTTTTACATTTCATACTACGTATAATATTCATACATATAATAATTACTTATACTATTATGAATATATACTCACATATCTTATCGTCGGATTAAGTAACAGATATATAAGGAAACAAAATACATTACTATTTAATATATCTACATATATCATATATATATATATATTAATATTACAGTGAGCACGACCCCTGAATGAACCTCGACACCGGGCATGAGCCTAATCTAAGGGTGTAGTTGTGAGCTAAATCATCAAATTCTTCTAGTCTGAGCAAGACGGAGTCAAGAATAGAGACGAGCCTCTACATGCTGTCAATACTCATCGTCTGGCGTAGCGAAATGTCCTTGGGAGATCTTGAAAGGGACAGGCTGAGGAAATTCTCATCGGCTCTACCGCGTCAAGCCGTGACAAACGCACTGAGAGTGTGCATCTTCTGTTTAGTTCTCGTGTATGCTCGCAGTGTGCTCTCCTAAGTGATCTACCCATACCAGCTGCGCCAGTCTTAATCTGTCGTAGTTATAGACAACCATTACCTGTTCTGTGGTCGTAGCAGATCAGAATAAGGCTTTCGTTATGAGAACGATCGACTATGCATGGTTCTATGAGCGTTTCATTATCTCTCGATATAGATCTTCAACTTGTAGCTTTATCCAAACTTCACGTGTGCAAGCCACTAATGTTAAGGAATTGTTTACATTAGTTCACAAACCAAATTTAAAAATAACTTCAAAAGAACAGGGAGGTGAAATTTTTGCAGCTGCCACAACTAAAATTTATATATATAAAATAAATATATAACTAAAGGTAGTGGAGTATCTTATGGAATACCGTATTTGAAGCAAGTATATATCGCATTTGCAACTCAGTATTATGTAATCATTAGCATGGCGAGATGGAGTAGATCATGGGCGGTGTTTAGAGCTCTTGGCTGATTCATAGTCTATATATAATCAGAATATACCTGGATCTCTATTAGTGAAGAGTAAATGGAGGTACTCTCAAGTGTGTGAAGTTTAGAGCGATGACTTTACGCTGATACGGTGTGTCTAACGTAATAATAGCTTAGTTCAGAGCTTGTTATATACTGGAATGCAGAGACTGTCACTCAAATGAAACTTGATGCGAGTATCAAGTGTATCTCGATTACCGTAAGATCAAACAGGGCTGATTGTGATACGATATACGTACTAAACGTCAAGAAGGTAGATCTAAACATACTAGAAGTGAAGTACATCCTAACCTTATATGATATTATATATTATATAATATAGTATATTAGCCTATTATGAAGATATAAGATATGCTAATATTGAGGTATTGTCACAAGTTCAGGTATAGATAAGCCTAGTCACATCTGTTCTCTATATATAGATATAGATATAGTAATTTAGGTATCTACTGAGATCAGATGATATACAGTATATACGTAATATAGTAATATATATCTTTATTAATATATCTATATATATATATATAATTTATATATTATAATATATATTATTATATATAATATATCTATATAATATATATATAGTATATCTATATATATATAATATATATATAAATATATATATATATATATATATATATATCTCGCAGGGGCCGCCCGAATATTATCTAGGACATTAAATATATTTTAAAGCTCATTTCTGTCAAAAATATAAAGTTTAAGAATTAACTTCATCTCTTTGCATTTCCTCTCTTCTAGGAACAAATCTTGTAAGTGCTTGAGTTAAATAAAACTAAACTTGAAGCCATCAAGAAAATGCAACATTAGAATTTCAGCAGATTTTTTGAAAGAATGTGTAAGCGTATCTGACATATGAGCTGGGCTAATATGAAATTGCTGTATCCAAGAATTAAAAGTCCAAAAAATACGCCAACGTTCCCTAATTCCGACCGCACAATTATCAGCACATCCATTTTTATGATATTTTGTTGATTTTAATCTCAGCCTTAGGAGAGAGGTTTTAAATTAATAAAGACATTATATTCTTATTTTGAATTTTGTCATACTAACAGGTTAAATGTCGGGCCATATGAGAAGAATAAAAGATTGTGTAATCATTTACAAGGAAAGATCTCGAAAGCCCAATTGAAAGATTTAGTAAAATCATAATGGGATTTTATGGAGTTGAAATGGCATCATCATTATTTGATTCGTCAAAATCAGCAATAAACGAAAAGTTTCTGTTCGCAGTCCACAAATTTACCCAATATTTGCATGCTTTGTTGCAAATACTAAACATTGCCCTTGTCTAGCGTGCTTCAGTAGAAAGAACTTCTCAAACATTAAAATTCTGAAAACTAAACGTAACTTGAGAATATTACTGGAGATGAAAGACTTAAGTGACTTGCGTCCTCTATAGATTGGATACAATAACATAAATTCTCTGCAACTAGGGTTTTTTACAGAGGGTTTAAATTTAATATTAGGATGCATATGTGATGAAATGCTGCTCAAAGGCAGAATACCAGTCAATAAAAAGCAAAAGATCACAGAGACAGACACGCAATTACCATCTGTGTTAGCGATATCATTGCTGATTCCATGAACGTTCTTTTGGCTTATAGCAGAGATGAAGGAGTCTTCTCAAGTGTCAAAAGAACACTCTCATAGAATGCACGAAGAATACTCAAAGAAAAAAAGCTTGGAATCAGATAAAGATTCACACTGGTTTTATGGCGTAATAATTGTAAAAGTTTTCTACATCTTGCAGAAGTTGGCCAGGGAATTCTTAGCATGCCTTCAACAAGTGTAGCTAGTGAGCGTCTTTTAGTGGTGCAGATCTCATCTCATTTAGAAGGCATTTTGAAGATAACTATTTCGCAGAATAGCGTCACAGGATTTTTGTTTTGAAGTTAAATTTTGATAGGATTTGAGCGTTTCAAGCATTTGTATATGTACATCCCTTTTTTTCCCAAATGGATGGGGCTTGGGACATGAGGCTGGTGGTGCAAAGAATTTGGTCCATCAAGGGCGTACTGCTCTGGTAACACGGGTAAATATATTATATATGTGTGTAGTAATACGAGTAAATCTTACTATAAAACAATTTGTATTTTTGGTTTTAATCAACAATATAAAATTTATACATATGATATATATATTATATATACTATATAATATATATATATTATTATAAATATATATATATTAATAGTATGATATATATATATATATATAATATATAGATAATATATATATATATATTATATATTGATATATATATATAT
>JABUQX010037421.1:2500-5000 GCA_015478945.1 Trachelipus rathkii | reverse complement strand
ATATATAATATATATAAATATTATATCTATATATTATATTATATATATATATATATAATATATATATATATATATATATATACTATATATATATATTATTATATATAATATATATTATATATATATATATATATATATATAATAATATATTATATATTATAATAATTGCATCTTCATGCAATCTAAATTTTGTATAGATAAAATAACCCTTTAATATGTTTTGAATTTTTTCTAAAATCATTTTTCAACCCTGCCTCGGATCGATCCTGGCCCGCTAAGCAAGGATATTACGCCTCAAGTGTTTGACGCACACAGACCGTGACAGGCTTAAAGAAGAACGCTGATAATCTTCCTATGGTGAATATTCGGCCACGGCCACTAATAGGAACACAACGAGCTCTTCCCGCCTGCACTCGGGCCTGGGGCCAAACAGGGTCCAGGATCGAATCAAACAGCAGGTGAAAAATGCTTTAGGGTATTTTTTATCTATACAAATTTAGATTGCGTGAAGATTGGCAATTACTTTACAATGGTAAATCTTGACCCCCTCGTTCTAGTATTTTCACCTTGTGCGGTACCCTGTTTGGCCCCAGGCCCGAGTGCAGGCGGGAAGAGCTCGTTGTGTTCCTATTAAGGTTGGGTGCGAATATCCTCATAGAAGTATTTTTATCGGGTTTCTTTTTTTAGCTCTGTCGCGTCCCTGGTGGTCAACACGAGCGTATTCTGCTAAGGGTCCAGGATGCGAATCCCAGCAGGTAAAAAATGCTTTAGGAGTATTTAAATATATATATATATATATATATATATATATATATATATAATATATTATTATAATAATATAATATATATATATATATATTATTATATATTAATATATTATAATTATATTATTATTATTGATTATTTTTATTATTATTCCCGCTTAAGCGGGGTAGTGTTACGTGCAGCTTCCCTAATACATTTTCTTCATAATCGCCCTCACCCACTCCTCCATCCATTCTATCTCTCTCTCGCAACACCCTACTTCTTCACCCATCCCTCTCTTCCTCACATTTCCTTTATTCCACATCCATCCACCTTCTTCTTGTCTCCCCCTTCTCTCGCTTCTATCCTGCCGCCTCCCAAACTCTCGGCTAACCACCCTCTGCTGCTCCATTTTCTCCATATGTCCAAACCAACTTAACATTCCCTCTACCGCTCTCTCACCAAACCATTCTTCAAATCACATCTCTCTCTTTATTACAGCTATTCCTATCCTCTCTCTCTTACTAACGGCACAACCGGCTCTAACCCTTTTCTATCTCAAAACACTTCCAAATTTCTTCTTGGACCTAGCATTCAATCCCCATGTTTCACACCCATATAGTACCGCTGGAACACAAATTTTTCAAACATACTTATCTTGAGTTTATGTGATAAATCCCCCCTTTTCCATAATTCCCTCAAACCACTCAATGCTCTCATTCCTTCTCCTACTCTATGATCTATCTCTTCCTTCATCCCTCCTTCCTTACCCAAATCCATCCCTAAATATCTGAAAACCTTTACTTCTTCCAGTAACTACACCTCCTACTCTAATCTCTAACTCCAATCCCCTCATCTGTTTCCTCCTCCTCAACCACTAACACTTTACTCTTACCTGGATTTATCTTAAGACCCTTTTGTCCACACACTCTCTCAAACTCCTTCACCAAATACTACAACCCTTCTGAATCCTTCGCCACCAAGGTAGTAATCAATCGCAAATAGTTAAATCATGTTCACTTCCATCTATTGCACCGCCTATCCCATCAATTCCACCCTCTCCGCCTCCCTCATCATTCGCTCTGCAAACACTCTCCTAAATAATTGAAAAGGCCACGGCGACATTACACTCCTTGTTCTCAAACTCTCTCCACTACAAACATCTCACTCTCCCTCCTAATACTTCTCACACACATTCTGTCTATTCCTATTAAAAGGCCCTAATACCTTTCCCTAATTTACCCCCCACTCCATTTTCCTCCAAACCCTCTCATAATTCACCCTCTTCACTCCTTCATATGCTTTCTCCAGATCTAAAAAACACCCATACACTTTCACTTCCTTTCTATACCTTTCTCCACAAGCATCTTCATCTGTTGAATACTTGATCCACATCACATCCCTCCCACCGCTAAAATCCTCCTTGTTCCTCCACACCATTCTCTCTTGCGCGTTAAATCTCTGCACCCTCTCCAATTAGTCTTTCCTCCCCTACATTTCCCTACTACACTCAAAAACAAATCACCTCATAAATAACCACACTTCCATCTATCCCCTTTCACTTTATACGGGGACCAAACAACCATCCTCCCAATCCTCATGGACACCTATTCCTTCCTCCACCATAATAATTTATAACCTGTACAAGCCATTCCTTCCACCTCTGCCTCCCATCTGTAACATTTTCATACTCACACCATCTAGAACCTGTGGACTTTCCTTTTTTTTCCTTTAGTTTACGCGCTAATAATTTCTT
>JABUQX010037420.1:45000-46116 GCA_015478945.1 Trachelipus rathkii | reverse complement strand
AAATTGAATTAGATGAAGCCAGGAATGAAGTTACAGCAACTCAGCGCACGGCTGAAGATGTTACCGCAATTGAAAAACGAAAATGCGAAGAAGAGAACGCCTCTGTTCAAGAGATTACGAGAGAAGAATTTATTTCAGCAGAAAATGAAATTCGGTATCTCAAATCAGTTATAAAGAAACTAGGAAAGGAGAAACTTCATTATCAAGGCTTATATGAAAAGTTAATTGGAGACAGTGATTTGAAGAGAGAAGACTTCTTGAGTCGGAATGTTATATCTGCCATTGTAAAATTAATTTTGGGAAAGATCCAAAGTCTCAATTCTGCACATTCTCCGAGTTGGAATACTAGTTCATTAGAAAAAGTTTCAATAAGTGATGAATCAGTAAAGGAGTCTGAAGTGATTGATATATCAGTTGAGGATTTAATAATTGATCCTGCTAATGAAACTAAAAATGAATCTATGGAAGGACCAAGGATAAGCCTCTTGATGAGTCAAGAGAGGAGAGGAATCTAAATCTTGGGAAAGTTAAAAAGAAAGGGATTCTCAAACATCTAGTTGAAAGGAGAGGTAAAAGGAAAAGAAAGATTGCTGGAAAAGTTGTACTAGAAGCCAAGAATAAAGCTGTAGCAGAAGGAAAAGAAACACCTTTGAAAGAAATACCCTTGATTCGGAAAACATTCACTGAAGATTTGAAATTACCTGACGAGGATTGGGATGTGAAGTTTAATGTTTTTGTTAAAAGAAAAACCCCGTTTTCTTTCTTAATGGGGGCGTGTGTTATGCTATTAAGAATATCAAGGATGAGGTTTTGAAAGGTAAAGTTTATTCCTTTTTTTAAATATTTATTTCGTGGAAATATTTTATAGCTATTAATGAAATTATGAAAGCTTCTTGAATTAAAAAACATTTTAAGAAAATTTAATTTTAAGATAAAATTATCCCGTGGGAATAAAGATATCAAAGGTAACTTCACACCTGATATCTTCGATACAGTGAAAGTTCATAAATAGAGGTCAATTTGTTCTCACGGGGGTTCTATCTCTTGTTGGAAATCTATCTTTGGAGACCTGTCTATCGTATCTGACTCTTATTTAAGAAGATCCTGTTTCAATAA
>JABUQX010037420.1:20000-30000 GCA_015478945.1 Trachelipus rathkii | reverse complement strand
ACAGAGTAGGAAGGAAAGTTTACAAAAGTTATTTTTTTGGTGCAAGGAAATAACGATGTGAGAATCACTTAAGTTTAGTAGGAACACGCTGATATTCCTATTCCGAGGTTTATCAAAATTAACGAGTGAAAGGTAAACAAATAGTTTTCCATTTATGATGTTCATTGTCCCATCATTAATGGTACAATAACAAATGTAACCGAACCATAAATTTAGAGAAGAGAAAGTGCTCAATATCGTCTCTCTCATCATTTTTATTCTTTGACTGTCATTGTCTGAGGATATTAATACTCTCTTCAGAGTTATTACGAGAGGAAGACAAACAAGTGTTTGCTGATTATCATAATGATATCTTTAAATGATTGGAGTACAATGATACAATTGGTTAGAAATTAGAATAGAATTGTCATGGGATGGGAAGACATTTATTTTATCATCAGAACGGCCGTACTGGCAGAAAGAGTCATTAAGTTCTTGCAACCTTAACATAATTTCAGCAGTAACGTCATGTATTACTGAAAGTTAGCGAACTTTAATTCTGGCCTGTATTTTATTTAGTTCTTACTGAGCCATGGTCGAATGATTAAAGTGTGCCGCAATTGATCTATATTTTGAGAGAACTTTGTTAGGACTTTGCTTTGAGATGTCACGACATTTCTAATGTTGATGACTGACGGAGTTTGTGCTGTTCACTCAAGAAAGAAACATAACTTTCTTTATATTGGCACCAGCATCTCTCAGGACACAGTGGACATCATCTGTGAATAGGTTCCATTTCGACAACATTTCATTAAATACGTCACTGATATGCTCACCTGTGTGACATTCAGTGAGAGGTTCAGAGCACGACACAAAATTTGGCTTCTGAAATAATTGTCAACGGCATGACTACTCAGAGAAAACAAAGAAACTGCTGATTGAGTATCTGACCATTCGTTGGTGGAGAAAGCTAACTTGGATGATTATTTGATAGAGGTTATTAATTCTGAAACTTTTTCTTTCAAATAATATCTTTGTAGTACTTCATTTGAGACCGATACTTTTGCTAGCCGTACAAAACCAAGAATTTAAGCTTGACGAAGCTATAATCCATTCTTTACTGTTAATTCATGATAAACTTAGACATATAACCACTCCTTATGATTTTACGTAATTATTGTCCCATATAAATTTGTATTTTATTAGTTTCAAGAAGGTAATTTCATTCCTCTTATCACGGAATTGGGATCCTTTCACTTTTTCTTACTTCATTTTTCGTTTCTACATTTTTCCTTGTTTTTGCCACTTAGATAGTTTCCATATACCCGGACTTCATTCTTCCTTTCTGGGAATAATTACGATTGCAAAGTGTATGGTTTACGTTGTCATGGGAAACAATATCGAAGTAATCCCAAACCACTCTGGATAAGGATACTATTGGGGAATTCCTTCAACAGTTGATTTCGAGTGAATATACTCACAAGTACGAAAGAGTCTATCAATATTAGTATTGCTAGATTTCGATTGTGACTCAAATTACTGTTACTACCTTGAGACGGCACTAGTCAACTCATTCTAATCAGTTTCTCACAAAAGTTGTTAAATTTTCTAACAAGTTCCGTTAGAACATTTTCTAATAGTATTCCGAGTTTCCGAGTGCAAATGCAAATAATTTATTTTTAATATTTGTGAATGCGAAAGTCAATGCGAATATTTAAAAACATGCTATATATTTAGTATATATATATATATATATATATATATATATATATTTATCATATATATATATATAATATATATATATATATATATATATATATATATATATATATATAAAGATAATATATATAAAAATATGAATAATATATATATTATATATTATTATTCGTCATATATATATAATATATATAGTTGGAATTGTACAGTTACAACAATTTTAGCTTTTCTTGTGATTTACAAAATTAAAGGTATCGTACGGTGTTATTAAAGTACTGCACGCAAAAGTGTTTATAGGGTAGTTTGGAAAATAGATAGCGGGAGTATGTTCCAGACTTTACCAGTCATGTAAGATTGAACATAGCTGTTAAGACTGAGGTCAGAGAGAGCATATAAAGATATTATGAGACTGTGTAGAAAGGTGTGTCGCAAGAACCCTTCTCAATGAAGGAGGTATGTGATTGAAGAGCTCAGAAGAGCAGTGTCCGTTATAATAACGATGAAATAAAGAGAGTGATGCAACAATTCACTTGATAAGACGAAAAGCCCTAGACTCAACCATTTAAAGAGGAACAGTGTGAGTGTAATCACTCCAGATGAGTGAGGCATACTCTATACAGGGGCAAACGACCCCCTGTAAATATCAAACTGAGGTGGCGTGAAGAAATTCTGAATGTGCCTCAGAACACCCAACCTTTTAGAAGCTTGTTTAAAAAGAGAAGAAATGTGAACCCTTCCAATTAAGATCACCAGAAAAAATAAAACACCAAAGAATATTCGACCGGACAGACAAAGGTATGAGTTATGTGTATTATCCAAAGAAGATGTCTATAGCCGGTGAAAAAATTATGTGGAGTGGAAAGATGAAGGAGCTGAGCTTTTGTAGTTAATTGAAAATAACCTTGTTCTCAATGCCTCAAAGAAATTCGAGAAAGATCAGATTCTAGTTGATCCAAAGGGGCCCTTCTAGCGTGAGCTAATTTTTGTTGAAAAGGACGTCTATTAAATTGGAGTAGATGTGTGATGAAGTAATAAAGAGAGGTCTTTTATGAAAAGTAGAAAGAGTTAGGAATAAAACAGAACCATGAGCAACACCACTATTTATAGATTTAAAGGATGAGCGATGGCATTCACCAAAACAAATACTGAACAAGAAGGGACCCCAATATAAGAACATAAAGCATTGGCGAGCAGAGAAAAGATTAGAAGAATTGAGATGTTTTTAAACCTTCCTGCTAAGGTAGATTCGAAAACTATAGAAAGAACAGAAGTTATGGAGAGATTTGGGCGCGATATTTGGGAGCGGTTGAGATTGGTTCCCTTTTTGTACAGGAGCACCTTTCCAGTAGGAAGGAAGGTAAAAGTAGAAAGACAGAGGCCGGTAATAATTTAAACAAGGCCCATAAGTGCAAGCTTTGAAAGCACAAGTTTTGCAGAAACTATAGAGGAATTACCATCAGAACGTAAGCTTTCTTAGCGTCAAGCTCTGAATAGCAGAAATAACATCTTGTTGAAGAAGTTAAAACATTATTAGCCATAAATATGTTGGAGGTAGGTGGAGAAGAAGGAATATCACTGGAATCGTCTATGGTGGAATTAGAAGGAAAGGTTTGAGCAAAGAGTTTAGCTTTAGTAGAAGGTTAAACGGCAGTTATGCAGACGGAAAATACTAAAGAAGGGCAAGAGGAAGAAGCAAAGTTAAGAGTTAGACATTTTACGAATTTTACGAAAGTTACGTGTGAGGGAGGGAGTGAGCTAGTAAGATTATTGCATTTTCTACTGAGAAAAATTATTTTTTCGCTGTCACGGAAAGTAGATTTTCACGATTTAGGGATTAAATAATAAGTTACATGAGTCTCCGGAACTTGAAGATGACAGTAAATTCCTGAAGGTGGCTCCCTGAGACGGTAGCAACCGGATGACATGCAGAGTTAAATCAAGCCGTTTCTTATTTAGTCGAAATGTAAAGATTCATTGGTGCACGACCCTCCATGCCAAAAGAGAATTAACTCACGCTTTGCACACTCCGAGAGACCCTTTCCACGGAAACTGTAGTCATTCCATGGGAAATCATAGAAGTACGACCGTAAGTCCGACCCGTTAGCAGAACCGAAGTGCAAAAACGTTTTCTCGCCGTAGTCGGGGGTCTTTCCTGCGGACGACTTGAAGAGATAGAACAGAAAACAGAGATATAAGAGTGATCGGAGGAACCCAGAGGAGGAAAGAATTTAACAGAACAAGGATAAGAATTAGAGATTAGGAAAAGGTCTAGAATGTTGGGTTCATCTCAAAGGCGATCGGAGATACGAGTAGGGAACTGCACTAACTGCTCAAGGTAATTCTGGATAGAAAAGCCCTAGCAAGTTCATAAACTTTATCTTGAGAATTAGAGGAAAGCAGTTGGCCGTGGAGAACGTTGAAATAAACGAAGAATGATTTCAGAGAAATGTGAGGAAGAGAGAGAATGTGTTCTAATTTATTATGACAGGTTATATTGAGCCATTAGGTAGAATATTCGGAAAACTTCAAATCAAAGCCACGGGAACAAACGATTGCACACATTGGCACAACTGCCTTTGTCTGAAAATTGAGGGAAGAAATAGTAGGAGTCAACAGAGTAGAGCTTGAAGTCGGAACGCTTAAAAACCTAAATTTCGGTTAGGAATAACAGATGAGGTTTAGAGGAGGAGAGGTGATGTTCAACAAAATGAAAATTAGATTTAAAACCGAGAAGGTTGCAGAAATTTATGAAGAAAGGCGACCGTACATCAAAATAGGCCGGCAATTCCGTGAAGGCACCAACTCCATCACCGGAGGCTGTCAATGGCATTTAATGGTGATGATAGTAGGGTTATTTTTGGAAGCTACCCCTATAGGCCTCTCCAAGGCTAATCGGGTGGCTGCCATTTTACACCATTTTTTATTTTCTTTTTAAGAGGTAAGTGTTGTTTGTAATTGTATTTTATGGTGTGTGATAAGGGAGAGCTTTTACTCCCATCGTAAGAAGAATAATGGATATGAGCACCAACATGGGAAGAACCAATCCTCGGGCACTGTGAGTGCCATGGGATTGTAACTCTAAGACTCCATATGCGCTCATATGGGTAATCTTCATCGCTAAGAGCTCTACTTCCTCTCATATATATTTATATAACTATATATATAGTATATATATAATATATATATACTATTAATATATATATATTATATATATATATATATTATATATATATATATATATATATATCACTATATAATAATTATAATTATATATATATATATATATATATATATATATATATATAATATATATATATATACTATATATATATATATATATATATATATATAATATATATATATATTATATTATATATATTCATAATTTATAAATATATACGGTGCGCTGCGACCGTTGCCGGACTCGGACATTTCCGAGCGGTGCGTGCCGCTGTGGTCTACGCCTCTCGGTGCGTTGCGGTGCGGTACGCACTGCAAAAGAGCCGGCTTGCGGCTGTGTGCGGTGCGGTGCTTGAGTGCACAACCTCCCGGTGCGGAGCGGTTTGCGCGTGCCGCAAAAATCCGCGTGCTCGGCAACACTAATGTTAACCTAATAAATCTTGAACCAGACTCTCTCACAAGCTTATCAAAAACTAATCTACGCTTCAGTTACATGTTAAGTCGACTTAATTGGTTATTCCTCCATTATGTTTCACAACACTTCACGCAGACTTATTTCCTGAAACTTGTAAATTGTCGTTGAAGAAACTTATATTAATTTTAATTCAAAACTTTAATACTGTAAAAAAAATGAAACTACCTATTCTCTGGGCTTCCGTGTGGCGTAGTGTATGCTACGCAGCCACTCTAATGATATATTGTAAACGAGGCCGAAATATAAAAAGATTTGTTCTCATTTATCCAATATTTTTTATTGCTACTGGGTCCATTTTCCCAATTGGCATATTTAGCCAACCTGTTCTTTCCGCTTATGAAAAATTATCATCGGTAACTGAAAAACTGAAAGTTGATGCTTTTTGCCTTGCTAGAAGTGAACTCGTTTTGAAAATATTCAAGAATTCGAAACTCTCTCAAAGAAAAGTAGATCCAAATGCTATTAAATCTTTCAAAGAAAAGTTGTTCAAATGCTACGTCATTATTGAAAATCTACTCGAATACTTTCAAATTTCATTTCACTTATGTTTGCAAATAATCTCATCTATATCCTTAAGCCAAAGGTATAGAAATGGCAACTGCTTCCAATTTTCACTATAAAGTGATTATAACAATTGTAATCAACGCAAACTCTTTATTTATAACTTCATTCATTGCTGATTCTGTACAAGAAAAGGTAAGTGCATTATATGGTAAATTTATCATATTATAATATACATTTTTAATGTTTTCGTAATTTTATATATTTTATGATGTATCTGTTATCAACGATCAGAGCAAATATCATATCAAACTGTTTTGGAAATTGACAAATGATAAAAGTTAATAATTTACCATGCTTTAAAATTCATTAATTTATTGTTTTTTTTTTCAATTTCAATCCTAATATTTGTGCAATGATCTGAAACTACCGATTTATTGATATATAGATACAGAAAAGAGTAATATTATATATTATTATATATATATATATATATATATATATATATATATTATTATATTATATATTATATATATATATATATATATATCTGACCCCCGTTCTTAAGTATTTTCACCTTGTGCGGTACCCTGTTTGGCCCCAGGCCCGAGTGCAGGCGGGATGAGCTCGGCATTGTCCTATTAGGTGGGTGCGAATATTCACCATAGGACTTTTGTCGGGTTCTTCTTTTAGCTTGTCGTGTATGCGTTGGTCAAACCCAACTTGTACGTATAACTATAGCGTCCAGCGATCCAGTAGGGTGAAATGCTTTAGCGTTTTTTTTTTTCAATACAATTTAATTTGCGTTGAAGATTAGCCAATTACTTTACTTTGTGTGTGTTGTGATTATATTATATAATAATATAATATATATATATATATATAATATATATATATATATATATATAATATATATATATAATATATAGATATTATACAGTATATATATCACTATATATATATATTGATAAAAGTACCCCCCTCTGAGTAATTCACCCTGCTGGGATTGAACCTGGGCCCAGCAGATGAAAGCGGTATGTGCTTGAATCCACTACGCCATGAGAACTAAAAGAAGAACGCGACCAACCTCTGTGTTGAATATAGCACCCACGCACAGGAACAGCAACGCTCTTCCATTCCACACCTCGGGGCGCAGGGTCAAGCAGAAGCACCGCCACAAGTAAAATAAAACACTCAGGAGAACCGGGGATTATATTTTATTCATAAGCGTAAACTCTCCACCTTTCTACTTCACTCGCAGTGTTAAAAAAGTTATCGATAAAAATACCCCCCTCTGAGTAATTCACCCTGCTGGGATTGAACCTGGGCCCAGCAGATGACCGCGTAAGTGCTTGACCACTACGGCCACGATGGACTAAAAAAAAAACTATTAACACTGGCGAGTGAGCTAGAATGGCAGCATTACCCTTATCAATAAAATATAATCCCTCGGTCTGCTGAGTGTTTTTTTTTCACCTTGTGCGCGTTGCTCTGCTTTGACCCTGGGCCCGATGTGTGGACGGGACGGGAAAGAGCGTGGCATGTCCTATGGGTGGGGTGCTTATATCACCACATGAAAGATGTCGCGTTCTTCTTTTAGTCGCCATCGTGCGTTAGAGGTCAGCATTATACCGCGTTCATCTGCTAGGGCCTAGGTCCATATCCAGCAGGCCGTGAATTTACTCGGGGGGATTTTTATCAATACTTATTAACACTGCGAAGTGGAGTTGCGGTTAATGCAGTTTACCTTATCAATATATATATATATAAAATATATATATATATATATATATAAATATATATATATAAGTAATTATATATATAATATATATATAATTATAATATATATATATATATATATATATATATATATATATATATATATATATATAAATATATATTATATATATATAATATATATTATATATATATATATATTATATATATATATAATATATATATATATATATATAATTACTTATTATATATATATATATATATATATATATATATATATATATAATATAAGGGTCGATATATATACAGTATATAAATATATATATATATATATATTAATTCAAAAAAGCGAAAAACTTTTCATTTCAATTTTACTCTAAATTTTTTTGGCTAAATGCATTTGATCACTTTTTCAACCTCTTTTCAATATTAAAAATGTATTTATTTTTCATGTGTGCACATAACAAGTGTAACAAACGGTCGTTTTCCCAGTGAAGATTGAAGGAAAGGAGTTACATATAGGAAATACAGTTATGAAAAGGAACCTACATACCTACTATACAGACTGAGCTAACCAATTCCGTAATACGCTTAAATTATGTTTCAATAACTACTCCTCGATATAAATACACAATTTTCTCCTATTCCGGCAACTCTGACCTTAGTCTTTTAGCTATAATTACAATAATTCCTTACTAGTAACTCCACCCTGCTCCAAACGTACTTGCTGGAAACTTTAGATGGGCATTTGAGGGGTATTTCACATTTCATTTACCTCTTCAAGCTAAACTATTCTAAGTAGTGAATCTGTGTATATCTATATTTTGCTTCCAGAGTATGTTTGAAAAAGCGGAGGCGGTAGTATGAATAATCGTTGCATGAAGATAAACACCAAGTTAATTCTTAAAGAAATTTTTTGTTCCAAAATATATTGCGTTAGATATCACCATGTCCAGAATCCATTTTGGGAAAGAGATAATGCTTAGTGCGGGGAAAAACTTTTCCTATTAATTTTTCTAATTTTTCATTTGGCTTAGAATCGTTAGAGGGGTATTATTCAACGAGCTAAGAATACTTTCACTAAGAGGAAATACCCTGACTTTTTTTTATCAATTGATAAATATTTCTGTCTTCTTGCCAAGAATATCCAGCAACTTCTGCAAATTAATTTAATTCACTCTGTATGAATCTAGGCTAAAAACCATAAGTTGGAAGCTAATCTTCATTGAACTTCATCTTTTTAATCTAATTTAACCGTGGACGGTTCTGGAATCTTTTTCCTTTGATTTCACATAATCGGTAGCATGGGATTCTAACATCGATAAATGTTAGATAGATTAGTGGCCCAGATGGCATTCCTCCCCGTGTTTTGAGAGAGTTTGCTTCTGAGTTGGCCCTTGTTTTCTTAATTCTACTTTTTGTGCCTTAATACCAGCACTTTTCTTCACTGTGGGAACCACCAGTATTTCCAGCTGATTCTGAGGAAGGGTAGCCGCTCTGTACCTTCTAGATATCGCCCTAAGGCTGTTTCATATATTCTATTTAAAAGTCTTTGAAACTATTCTTGACTCCCATTTCCTAGATTATCTGGAATCTCATTCCCTTCTTTCAGGCCATCAATATAGCATTCTACGCTCGAGATAAACTGGTGACATACATATCAAACCTACTGATTGATAAGTATAGGGAGTCTTGTGTGGTGGGGTTTAACATATTTAAAACTTTTAACTGGTATAGCTTGTGTCCCTGGCTATCTGGATTCCTTTATTTCGGTTTAACTCGCTTTGCTCACTCATGTCTAGATTCATCTCAAATCGCAATATATTGACACTTTGTAATGGAGCGATTTCTTCAGTTGTAAGGGGTGCTAAGCCACCACTAAAACCGCAAACCGGAAGTTGCAACTGGATGATGCCAATGTTGCAAAGCAACATTTGGTTTTTGACGTTTGAGACGTCAAATTAGGGGTTACTAAAGTCGGTGAGACCATTTTTGATGGTTTCAAGTCTCTAGGTCTCTAAACCGACAGGAAATCCAAGTCTTGTTGACAACTGACTTAGTCTTCCGCAACCTCGTTAGATTTTGACACTGATTTGTCAATGTTAAGGGATGCAACCCCTTTAAAGTTTTAGGATCGCCTTTTTATGGGTTAGAAAGTAGGCAAAGTGTTGAAATTTGAGGTAACCAAGTCGTACACGGGGAACGACAGGGTAGGACTATTTCCCCCCCTCCGGGGAGGGTCTCCGAACCCCGCTCTTTTGTATTTGGATGTCGCGGGAGTTCCTCCGCCCCTCCCCTACGGGGTATGGAAAACGTCCCCCCCTATGTTCCCCGTCGGCTGGCAGCCCCCTAATTTGCATTGCCGTGTCATACCTTTCCAAATAATATATATATATATATATATATATAGTA
>JABUQX010037420.1:12500-15000 GCA_015478945.1 Trachelipus rathkii | reverse complement strand
CTTTACGCAAAAGTAATATTACGCCTTCAGTGTTCGTTTTAAGTCGATTAATATTCGTATCTTCTTCTATATATTGTATAGGCAGTGCATTCAAGGGTTTCATTCGGAACTTTAACAAACGTCCTCTAAAGAAACTTAAATTATTACCTCAAACTTTTCTAAGGAGAAAAAGGAAAATTACTTTATACTCAGGCGTCAATTTTGCGTAGTCTCTGTTACGTACCAAACTTATTTCGATTCTTCATTCAGAAGACTTAGTTAATAGAGCTGCTTATCATTTATACAAAATTCTTCTTATTTTCTATGGCACACATTACCGTCATGTATTGGTGCTTGTTCTTCTCTCTTATTAGGAAAATTATCATTGGGTTAGCTGAAAGAATTGAAAAGAGACGTTTGCTTCACAGAGCCCACTGCGATTTGCAAATGTTCAAAAAATTTTAATTCTCACAAACTGAAAATAGATTTCGAATACAAATTCTTTCAAAAAATCTTGTTCAAATATTGACATGATTACAGAAAAATTTTCAGATACTTTCAAGTTTCAATTCACTAATAGTTCTCAAATAACCTCACATATTTTTAGCAAAAAGTTAAAATGGCAACTATGACGATGATTTTCACGTTAATGGGACTTATCAACAATGCAATAAACTGCATATACTCTATTTTTTCTAATTTCGTATTATTGCTGATTTTTTACAGCAAAGGGTAAGTAAAGGGGAAAGTGTCTAGTTGAATCATATATTATATATTATATATATAATATATATATATTATATATATTTATATATATTATATATTATATATATATAATATATATATATATATTATATATATATATATATATTAATAATATATATATATATATATATACTAATTATTATTTTTAATTTTATATATTATTTTTTATATATATATTATAAAGATTAATGTATATAATTTTTTATATTATTATTTTTATTATTTTGTTTTTGATATTCTAGGTTATATTGATCATTAGAAATGCGTTAATCAAAAGTTTTTTTATGCAAATTCAATAAACCATATTTTATTTGTAATCCGTCAAGTTTTGAGTTCTTTCATTTTAGCATATTTATTTACTTTCCCATATTTCTATTTCCAATATTTGTGCATGAATATGCAGAGTTATTGGGTTATTGATTAAAGATATACCTATTTGACGGAAAAATTAATTTATCAAACAAAAATTATGCATGATCAAAGAGCTTAATAGTTTTTGTCTTTAAACATATTTGTTTTTAAATGTTATTATTAATAATACTAAGAAGAAAAATATCGTGTTCTAAAGCAGCTTTTCCAACAGGTGGATCGCGATCCTATTAATGATCGCGAAATGTTTTATAGATGTCTGTAGAGCCTTGCAAATTTTATTTTTGGTCATAATGTTTGGGAATAAAAAAATTTGAAATAATATAAGCTAAGGCCAAACGTAAAGGGAAAATATACATAAGTTTGGCAGCAAATGTTGAAGAAACTATATGCTGTAATGAAGTTGATCAGGTTTGGTCAGACGCCTTGCAATTAATTGTCATAATATCAGTTACTGGAGCTGCAACATCAAGGTCATGAGGGGGACAAATGAGTCTTAGTCCATTATTTAGTAAGACATGTAATTTAGATAGACAACTAAAAGTGCAGTATTGTCTGTGCTGCTGTGCAGTAAAAAAGTCAATGCTCAAAACATTTTTAACACAGGTTCTAAAATTTCTGTATACACATATAATTTTTGCAGAGTGTAGACTTTGCCAACTTTTAAATTTTAGTAAAAAAAATTCACAATAATAATAATAATAATAATAATAATAATAATAATAATAATAATAATAATAATAATAATAATAATAATAATAATAATAATAATAATAATATAATATAATAATAATAATAATAATAACAATAATAGGAATAAATCAAGCGTCTTCAAGAATTGGTTAGGTCAATCTGGGATATGTGTAGGTTCCTTAATTAACTGTTCCAGATCGTTGAGAATACTGAATGATTTGGCCTCCTTCCCTCCTGCGTCAGTATGAGAGGAGCCCAACCACTCAGTGTGATGTACGTTGAAATCCCCTTAATAGAGGACCTCGGCATTTGCTTGGGAAGAAGTAACAGTCTCATGAGAAGTAGTAAGATATTCAAAAAGGACATGCAAATCTGTAATTAAGGAGCGTAGCAGAAACACAGGTAATGAAGTGGTAGGGAGAAAGATTTTATGCCATATAACGTCGAACGTTAGAAATTCAAGATCTCGAGACGTGTTATCAGGAAGTGTTATTTGTTTATATAGATGCAGACTGCCACATAAAAAAAGTTATTAGTTTGAATATCAATTTATTTGAAAAAGAATCCCTGGCTAGCTGTGTCTCAGAAAATAATAAAATGTTAGGTTGAGAGTTTAGAGAGGTGATATTCTAACAGAATAACTCGCAGGCCTCGGACATTGACAAAGTCAATAGAGAACCGCTACCCTCGCCCA
>JABUQX010037419.1:0-12500 GCA_015478945.1 Trachelipus rathkii | reverse complement strand
CATGCCTTTTGGTGGTACACCATGTCTCTGCACCGACAGAAAGAACTATTGAAAGAACTATTTGTTAAAAATTTAAACAATTAAAAATTAAAAAGAAAAGGAAATATAAATAAGTCTTAAAAATACAATAAAACTTTTATATAATGAAATAAATATTGATTACATGTAACTTATTCAAATTATTATTTTTGAAAAGTATTAAAATATTGTACATTTTGTCTATATGCAAAGTTCACCTATGTTGCCGAAAACCTAAGGATAAAAAATCTGAAAAGTCTAAATTGAAAATATATTTTACTCGAAAACGTAAATATGTAAAAAAAACTTTAACTTCGGCTACATTTATATAAAATATTTTTTCAAAAATGAATGTTTTCGGATATTACGTATATATTTACTTTCATGCTTTATTTAAACTAAACAATATCATCAGGGTAGATGCATAGCAGGTTGCCTTAATGCATGGCAGACCACTCGCTGAAGCGCTCGCTTCAAATGCCCTCAGAGCGCGAGCGGGCCGTATGTTGTTGTTATATATATATATATATATATATATATATATATATATATATATATATTATATATATAT
Source organism: Trachelipus rathkii (assembly GCA_015478945.1). Classification (NCBI taxonomy): domain Eukaryota; kingdom Metazoa; phylum Arthropoda; class Malacostraca; order Isopoda; family Trachelipodidae; genus Trachelipus; species Trachelipus rathkii. The sequence continues at coordinate 11,911 of JABUQX010037419.1, read as the reverse complement.
ATATAATATTATATATATATATTTTTTTATATATATATGTATATCTAATATATATATATATATATATATATATATATATAAAGCAACCTACTAATTTAATTTTTTTATTTATGTGTAAATGTGTGTTTTTAATATCGATTGCATGAATTCGAACACATTTCCCTTTGAACGAAATTAACAAAACAAAAAACGTAGGTATGTTTCTTTTATTTTAGTGGTATTTACAAGTAAGAAATTTCTATTTTCCGAGTCTGTACTGTCGGTGCGTAGCGCCAAACGTACAATGTAAGCATTGTACGTTTGGCAGTACGAAAAGGTACGATTCTATTAAATATTTACATCTTTTTAATATTTAAAACTTTTTCATCCTGTTCGTCCCCACTTAAATTCCTTGTTAGTCTCATATAGGCTACTAACAGTTTATAAAAAGCAAAATTAAAAAAAAGAAACTGATGGAGGCGTAAAACATAATAAGACATATAAAAAAAATATATATATATATATATATATATATATATATATATATATATATATATATATATATATATATATATATATATATATATATATATATATATATATATATATATATATATATAAAAAAATAGTATATATATATAATATATATATATATATACATTCATATATATATATATATATATATATATATATATATATATATATATAACAAAAACAGTTTTATTAGCATGAAATTAAATCGTTTCACTATGACGTCACACGCGCATAAATTTCGTAGTCGTCTGAAAGCAAAAGCGAACTCACTTGCTCTAAATTGACAAGGATTAAGGTCCAATATCGGTTTAAATGGATCATTGTGCGTAAGTGTGTATATGTTATACGTGTGTGTAAACTCAATACATACATACACACATGTAAACCTATAGAATAAATTCTATTTAGGCTGCGAAAAGGGTTTAACACAGTATATATACAATAGTATGACGTTCAGTTATAATTGTAAACGAAATTAATTTGTTCCGAGTGTGACGAGGAGGTCGAGTTGCCAGATAGCGCCAATGAATGAAATTCGGGGAATTAATTTCTTGTGTTAATTGAATTATCCAATAGATTTATTGTTTAGCGAGTGGATGGAGGAATTTATTATGCTTGAATATTAGAAAATCTATAATAAAATTATGTATTTATTGCTTATCTACTTAATGTAGTTAGTAAATATAATTGATAAGGAAGAGGGGATAGAATAGGGGACACTTTCGGGGGGAAGGTGTGAAGCTGAAAAGAGAGAGAGAGAGCGATAGGCGTAAAAGTGAATTAAAAAGTAGAAAAGGAAACAATTCGGACAAACTTGTTGACACATGTTAACACGACTTAATCAGCTATTCATTGCCTTTTCCTTTATCTCTTGCTTTCAACTTTCAAGTTTACTTCCCTTTTGTCTCCTTCTTCTTTTTCCCGAAGGGTAAACCGGAGCTGATCTCATATCCTTATGGAGACGCCGACAAGAACAAATCATCTCACAGGTTCATCCTACTTCAAGAAAAAGATGTATTAGATCCGCTTCTTGAAGAACTTGGCTGACATTTTTATGCAGTTTCAAAAGTATAAACTACTGTAATAGTTAAAACTCAGATTTTTCAGTGATTTTTTATGTTTAATTTGTTTAACATAAAACCAAAACAAACAGAGAGGAAACTTTCAAGGAGGTAGCTCCTTTCAGAGTGCTTCTCGTAATATCTTTATTCCTTTCAAAGTTATTACATTACCATCAAATGTTCCTTGTATATCGTCAAGAATACATTAAAACCATTGTCGTGAAGACTTAGTTGTCGTTGTGCAAACTAATTTGACTCTGTGAGGAGGAAGTCCGAGCCAACTCTTGATCACTTGTGAACCTCCAGGAAAGACTATTAAAATCCTCGCTTCTTTTAGACTTGTCCCCGGTTTCAGGCCATCATTTCTGAAAGAATGGGATATAGATATTTCACATATTCATACCGTGATTTTCCTGTAGTTTGTCTTTTTTTTATGAACATTTTAGAAAAATTTGTGGAATTACTTTGAAATCTGTTGAATTGAAAAATTATATTTTGCTAATATATATATATGATTAGATTTATTATTATTATGCTGTATATTTATTATTCATTAGAAATTATTAACATTCATTAGTTATTATTTTATTATTATATATTGTATTATTATTATTATTATTATTATTTATGGATTCACCTATTATTATAATTTTATTATTATGATCTGATTAATATGTATTAATATCTCTATTAAAATAATGTATCTATTTATTATATTTTATAATTATCATTTCTTTCAAACTTGGTTTATTATGGTTATTATTATAAATTATTATTATTATTTAACTTAAGTGGATTTTTTATCTCATATTTGCATAATTTAGAATAATATATACTTAATTATTATTCTTATTTCTAAGAAACACATTTATAATATATTATATAAAATAAATTAAATTATTAAAATTATAGGTATTTAAATAATTTTTATTTGATTATTATATTATATTATATTATTTTATATATATTATTAATTATAATTTATTACAATTCTAATTATTAGTTATTATTTAAAAATTTTATTAATCCAGCTCTAAATTTAAATGTTGAGATTTATTTGCAAGCCTTTAAAATTCCCTAAGTATGCAACCGTCTAACTGATTAATTTTTTTAAAGGACTATTCTAGAGTTAGGAATAAAAAAAAAAAATGATTCTTGAACTTTTAATCTAATATTTCGCCTATCCACTTCAAGCATCATCAGTTCAAGGAGTTCAGACTATAATTTAACAAATGATTGAACCAAAATATAATGTTATTAAATTTAATAAATATAAAATGTGTATGAAGAACAAATTAATAGTTTTATAACTAACTTAAATCTAAAACCTTTAATAAATATATTATAAATAGAGATATATATATCTATTCCAGAGTGACTATAAAAATGTTTTCAAAAAGTTTTCTAATTTCTAATTGATATTACTTGATGGATAAAATTGCTGTGGTTTTTTTTATTAAGAGGACTCTGAGAGCAAAGCCTCAAGTTCGAAAAGAAATTCTTCCATGCTCGAGGTTATTATATTTTGTAGTTATATTGAGAATTCTGAATAATAGTCTAGAGAAATTGTTTAGGTGTTTCCAGTGATCGTATATTATATTTTGTGATAAAAAATACTCGAAATCACATTGTTGGTTTATTATTATTTATTTTGATAATTATTATATATTATATATTTAATTATTATTATTATTATTATTATTCCTATTTAAACATATTATTATGAATTTAAGATAATATTAGTATTATTGATTATATGAGTAATGACAGTACTGTTTATTATCGTAGTGTATCTGATTTACATTTATCAATAAGTGATTAGAATCAACTTCACATTCTATATGTGTGTAGTAATAGTATTTTATAATTGTTATTATTTATATATAGATTATATTAGTATATATATTATTATATACTATTATATTATTTATTTAAATTACTATATTTTATACTAGTCTGGAATATATTATTTTATATATGAATTATCTATGTATTTAATTATTTGGAAGGAACAAGTATTTATAGTTATTGAGGATATTGATTGTGATACTATAATAATAAGTTTATCTATACTGTGAAGTTATATTAATAATTAGAAATAAGAAGATATATATTTTATACGTGATAAAAATAATAAATAATTTGAGAACAGGTTAAATCGAACCATGGATTTTTCAAAAAAAAAAACAAGCTCGGATTATTTTGCCAATATAGTCTTTGAGTCTAACAATGCAGATATTCTTTTAATAAAATAGAGAGTGTTCTGCATTATGTAGTAGGTTAAGAAATTTATGTGAATTGTACCTCTAACTCAGAGATACATTAAAAGCAGCTTCTATATCAAAATCAATATCTATGCTATTAAATGTATATAGGAATGCCTCTCGTGGCTCTTTCCTCGATACTTCTGACCGCGCCTGGGGGTCTAAACAGTTAATGCTCTCTCGGTTGGTCTAGGCGACCTCAATTGAACATGGATTTATTTGTAATAACTTAGAAAATAATTGAAATGTCAGAGGTGACATCATTTCGAACTCTAAAATAGCTTTATCATTATAATTCCACCAAGAACTCTGAATTAATCAACACTCTATAAATTTAACGTACAAATGACTTAAAAGAATTGTACACCTAAATTTACAAGCTCGTAGTGGGAAGGGATTTGGTTCCGTCGTGTAATTGACTCTCCTCTAATCTAGTTATCGTGCTGGCTTAAATGCCTCTACGAGATTGCAGGAGAATTAGCCAGCGCGTTTTCTATGTTGTTGCATTTAAACCCCGTTACGATCCTTTTCATTCATTGTTATAAAAACTTTCTTTCCCTATTTAACAAGGTTAGCAATTTTAGCTTAGTAACCCGCTTCATATATATTTAGTTATGATAAAAAATATGCATTTTTTTTGCTAAATTTATTCTTAATAAAATGAAGAACAGTTTAGAACGAGACTCAAATTATACGCAATAATACAACCAAGTTCTTTTCAGTCAACTTTAAAGTACCTGAACAACGTGATAATGTTACACTCGGATCTGCACCTCTTATTCGTTCTTATCGTGTACAGCCTCTTCTCCGGCCCTAAATATTTTACATTGCCCTTTACGGATCTGCTATCTATTAGATTAACCCCGAACTCCTCCAAATCCGGGGCTTTCAATCAAGATATAATGTGCATCATTGTAGTACTATAGACAAATAAGTAGACCCTACACTAATAGATTCTTCTGGGGCAATTAACTATTTGTTATAAGTAGCGATCCCTATACGTACATGACTTCTTGTGCTCACACCGAACCAACCTGAAAATTTAATTATAGGGCCTATTATGATACCAACATAAGTTATTGTGATTACAATCAGTATTGCTCTTTCCCCTTGGAAAAGGTTTGTCAAAATTGAATGATGAGTCACTAAATGATAAAATACAATAGTTTTTGAGTTCGTTACAAAGAAATTATTTATTTAAGTTTAGAGATTTCATTCTTCTAGTTTCTCTTAATAACAGTTTTTTCGTATTTGCAATTATCGATGCAACTAGTTAGTTATAAATTATAGTTTTTATTTTATTCTTATCACCTCTTATTTTTAAAAAATCCATAAGATTGAAGGTGATTGGTATATTTTTTGTGTGAATTAGTTATGATTTTAATAATATTGAGAAATTATTATAGCTTTCAGGTTATTAAAATCATAATTATTATATTATTAATTTATTTAATTATTATTTAATTCTAATTATTATTTTATATATTATTTATATTAATACTCTATTATTTTCCATCCCAATATTATTAATATCATTATTATGATATATATATACTATATATATTATTTTATTATATTAATTATTGTGATTATATATTATATATAATTATTATTATTATATTTATCTAATATTTAGGACTGATAAATATAAAATACTTATCCTATTTGAATATTAATTAATAATTATTAAATATCTTATTCCATATATATATATATTATTTATATTGATTTTTTAAATATAGTGTATATTATATCATTCATCAGTGAGTAAAAGTAGTAGTAAGTAGTGTCTATAGTATATAATTTAGGAATATTGTAAAACTCTAATCTCCAAATATGCTATATTAGTTTTCATTTAAGTATCACGCTATGATAATTATTATTATATTATGATTAATATTATTATCTCGCTACATATTATATATATAATTAATTATTTATTATTATTATATTATTTATTATTATTAAAATACTGTAAGTTTTTCATCACAATTAGTATTATTATAGGATATTTATTATATTATTATATTTTAATTATTTATTTATATTATATTATTATTATTATATTACCTTATTTTTAAACTATTCTTTTGATATGGATTTTATTATTATTCATTATTATTATTATTATATTATTATTATTATTCTAATTATTTATATTTATATTATTATTATGTATTATTATTATTATTATATTATTATTAATTATATTTATTATTATTAATTATATTATTATATGATATTTATTATATTATTAATCTATTATATTTTATTATTAATTTTGAAAAGAGATCCAAGCCAGTTGTGATTGTAGTTGTATTTATTTAATTAATTAAAATAGTTAGAATCACTAAATTAAACAAACAAAATATTCAAGCCAATAAAATATTGAGTGGTTAGACAGGGTTATTTGAGATACACCTATTTTACACTGTACTGATTTATTCTGTGTAAATTAGATCATGGACGTTTCTCACAAGGCAATAACAATTGTATTGTTGTGCGCGTGTTGTTGTTGTGGAATGTATGTGTTCTGTTTTCTAAGTTACATAGAATGAGTGTAATAAAGGAGAATCTATTTTTTCGATATTTTATAATTTATAGAGCTTTAGAATTTTTTGGAGCTTGTCCTTTTTTTTGTCCCTTTTATTTTTTTTTTGCCCTTCATTTTTTTGTTTTTTTGTGGTTAGTGTATAAACGAGCGACCAGCGTTTCTTATCTGAGGAAGCATATAAAATGTTACGCCTAATAAAAGCAATGTACTTCCAAACCCTGTGATTTTAAATGGAAATTTTTAGAGGGATCTTTCCTATACCATAACCTGTAACTGAAAACAACAATATAAGGAGCCACCACCCTTATAGTTCAATGAGTATACTGAACATATTTTATATACCTATATATCTTTCTTTCCGATTGTGTACTATAATATTCTAATTAATATACTTATAGCTTATTTGCTATGCTTTATTTATGAGCCTATAATTAAGAAACCTATATTATATAATAATTAAAATATTTTATTTTAACCATAAAATTAATATAGTTATTTATATATGTAACCATATATACATATAAATACATTATGATATTAAATGATAGCTCTGTCACCCTATATATAGTATTATTATTATCTACTTAATAAGTTAATAGAATATTAAATAAGATGTATACTATATATATATATATTTAGTAATTAATATGGATTTAAGCGTCATTTCCTAGCTAATAAAGGCAACTATAAGATAATATCCTAAATTATTCCTACCAAAGAGCATATCCTAATCATAATATTAACTAATTTATCGCGTTGAGATTTAATATATAGTTTACGATATAATCATAAAAATCTCATGGGACCCAGGCAGGAGGAAATTCAGGGGGCCAAATTTTTTTTATAAATATCGAAATTTCACAAGGAAGCATAATATTACTATAATAATATATTAATTTATATATTATAATAAGTTCATATATATATATATTTATATAATATATTATATACTATCTGAGTACAAAGAAGAAAATAGGATTATATATATAAATAGAGTATAGGAAATAATAATGAAAAGTATAATAATATGTATGAATATATAAATAATATATAATATATACATACTATTATGGTGTTTCCGCCTCTAAGTATTAACTAAGATGAGTTATTATAACGAAAGTATATGTTATGTAGCTTTTTTTCTTTTCTATTATATCGAACCGATCTCGAGCGTCTAGCACACGGTGGGATTAGCGACCTGGTATTTAAACCAATTTGAATCCAAATTCTATTAATATTTATTGAAAGATTTAATTTTTGATAGGTCTTGATTGCCTTAGCAAGTCGGATCCTTTTGCTAGAATTCCAATAGTGTCAGCTTACTAGAAAAAATACATTAAAATGGGGAAAAGATTTTTTGAAAATTTTGATTGCTGTAAAAATTAGAATGCCATGAAGAAATGTTGAAAGATATTCTCCTTATTCTTTTTCTAAGTTAAACTTTTATCACGAGAGAAGGTAATCTCTTTGAGAAAAAGAATAAAGTGCATAAATTTGAAATATAATTATATAAAAATTTTGTCTTAAAACTCCCAAAATAATATGTTTAAAGGATTGTATAGTAAACCTGAGAGGAGAGAGCAAAGCAACTTAAATAATAAATTTATTGCTTATGTATTTTTATTTTCAGTTTGATAATGATGTAATTTTTAGATTTAATCTGAAATAATATTAGATTAAGAGAGAATTGTTAATATGTTCTCATACTAGTTCCTCCAAATTCTGTTCTATACATCGTAGTCATAGTATTTGTTTTTTTATTTATTTTCCTAAAGAACTTTTCTCTGAGTGTGAACACTGACAAAACATAATGATTAATTAAATCGATCTTCCGAGAATCAATGGTACCTAGCCCAGTTAAACTCTTTCTTAAGAGGTGTCCTGAAATTAATCGTCCAATTGTGCAATCGTTGTGGAAGCGTTTAGAAGAATTTATCCCTTGTAACGAAGCAGCGGCGGAAACAAAAAAAACGCCAAAGTTTTTAGGATCCAGTATATCTAACACATTTATATGCACACATTTATCTAGTACTTAATCAATCTAACCCTTTCTTTTCCTCACATATTCCATATAATTCATATCCATAAGGTTTAATCTCGTCGAATATGAAAAAAAGATTACTGACCCTTCACCGATATCAAGAGTGTGCCATATATGAATATTTTAGTTTGGAAAAAGTTTTGGAGAATTATCTTTGTCTTTTATTATGATTTATTAGTTTTTTATCAGTCCAGAGATAGGTGAAAAATGGTTTAATTCCAGAAGGTGATTGAAATCCCAAGAAAGCGCTTAGTTATTCGATTTTGTGTGTCCGCGAAAGTGAGGTATATGATGAAAAAAGAATCGAAATAGCTATGATGTGAGGATTATCCGGTATGGGCCCACCTCGGCAATTTTAGTAATTATAACCCCACAACTTTTGACGAAATATACCATGTAGTTAAATAAAGAATGTCTCGTCGTCATTATTATATATTAAATCAAAGCAAAAGCAATGATTATATATATTACAATTTCAATAAATTAATTATATTATAATAGTGATAAAACCTCTGAAATAATCTCTCACAGAAAGTACCCCCACTGAAAATGGGATAGGGGGTCTTTGCCATTTATATTTGATAACTGAACCATTTAAATCATGCACTTTGGAGAATTCTTATTAAAAAAAAATTTATTTCTGAAGATTTAGTTTCATTATTCATTCAACTCACTTTAATGTGGTAAAAAGATAGTCATCTTATTTAAACGCACGAACATTATTTTTTCAGGTCTCTATTGTTTATTTACTATTATCTTATACATATCCCTTTAAGCGATGAATATTTGAAACCTTCCTTACCCAGATATTTATTACTCGAACAGATTTTTTTTAGTTGCAATAAGAGCTGTATATAACGTTTGACGCTTGTCGACCATGCGCTCCAGAATTATAAATACCTATTAGGTTTTAGTTACCTTCTCAGGTCAGAGCCAAAAATAATAATTAATGTTTTAAGAGTTTTTCCTCTTTACATATTGATCAGTAATTAAAGAAGCATCTTCATCCATCTTACCTGTCGTAATTGTGTATACTTATATCTTATTTACATATTCTTGAACACCTGTGTGAGAAGTGTTATATACCCTAATAAATATTTTTAATAGTTGAATTGAATTATATATATATAATTACAATTTTCCCAAAACAAGATAATTTTGGTATGAACTGAGGGAATTTTTAGAGATGGAACCATACCTGTAGACTTCGCCTTGGAGGTTGCTATTATTCTTATTTCTTCGTTCGCTCTACCTCAATGCGCATTCTCGACTCGAAAAAATACTTAGTTAATTATTTTATCAATCCTTTCTTCAACTATAGCCCACCTTATAAAGCGTATTTACCCAGTACATTCCTGTGATATACACTAAGATTCACAATAGTCTCGGTTTATAATTTAACAATTTACATTTAACAAGCTAATTATTATAAGTATTAATAGTATATCTAGCTGCTATTTACTATAACGAGTAGAAAATTAATCTATACCTTGAGTATATAATGATTCTTTACTATTTCTTTACTTTACCTCTGCATTTCTTGTCAGCCTCTTATGGCTTTTTAGAGCGGTGCAGCAATCCCCATTCCAAAGGCCGAGTTCCTATAACGCTTTACTTCTAATATTTAAATTGTAAGCTCTCTGGTAATCAATAAACAGTTACTCCAAATGATTTTCAAGTCATTTATTTATTTTGGTTCCAAACGGTATATAAGAGGTGATTTTATAAATTACTAAAAATATTTCTCTAACTTTTTCAAACTCCTATATACTTCAAAAACCGTAGAAAAGATACGTCACAGATTGTGAGACATAAGTTCTCTCCACACCCCAGTAACTATATCGTCTGCTGAGTTTTCCACTTATCTACATATGCCTTTATTTAAAGGAGTGAAAGTATGTATTCCTCTAAATATACAAGTTCATTACTTATATTTTATTCATCTCACAATGTAAATGCAAGTTTAACAAATGAGTACTGATGGTATCCCCCGCTATGGGATATGAAGCTCATTGTCTGTACCTATAGTGTAGTATAGTATTGATTAATTTTATGTTTTGTTATAGAGTATGTATACCTGATCCAGTTGCCATTGTAATTGTATTATAAAATGGCTCCTAGTTTAAGACACGTATAAAGTCATCCCAGCTTCAATACTCTGAATTTTAACAAGATTTATCTACGATAGTAAATAAAAATTACCCTATATAATCTGCAGTACTGACCTATATTACTCGAACAAGTCTATAAGATCATGGTTCCACAAAGATGTCCAAAGTTAGAAATTTATTTAGCAACAACTATTTTTTTCCTTATATAAATTTAAAATGTATATTTTCAAGGAGAAATAATTTTAATTTGTCAATAAACTATTTATTAACACGTTTATTAAAATTATTTGTTTCAAAATAAATTTTCTCATATATAACTACTTATTCTGATATACAGCAGTACCAAGCGCCTAGATCATGGCTTACAACTTTGATTGTAGAACACCCTCCGGCTATGGCTCGAATTTGAAAGGCCCAACTTACTGAGGGAAATTCGGATCAACTCCGGGCGCGAGATAGATTATTTAACTAGACGAGTCATACAAGTCTGATAGTCCAATTTTATTGATAACTAAATTAGCCTGAGAGGCTTACATGCTTAAAAAGCACATTTAGCACTAATCTTTTCTGTAGGAAAATGTGGATATTGTAAAAAGTTAAAGTCATATTCTATCAATGTAATATTATGCTTTTTTTTTCGCCCTTTAAAATATTTAATCTATAATATTATTCATTCCCTTAATCATTTACCGTACCTAAATCTACGTTTGCCACTGATAAAAAAACCATTAACGCAATATCTATGCCTACATTTAGATCATTTTCTTAAAACGAAAATAGTTAAAATTACTTAAAAATAACTGACGATTGAGTATAAATTATTTATATTTTCGTTTTGGCACAGTACCCAAAGTTCTATCACTGTTGAACCATAATAGTTAACTAAAAAAATTCTCTTAAGCACCAACATTTTTTTTAGCCCCACACCACCCCTTAAATAAGGACCCATCCAAAAATCTAAGCTAACAGACCTTTCAACATATCTCTTTAACGATCTTATTTCTTTGTATTGTAATTTGCAAATAGGTGCAAGATATCAAACCAGAAACGCCATTTTTTTGAAATTTTCATAGATACAGACACGCCTCCTTTTCAGTTTGTTTTGCTCGTAGACCTATGTTAAAGTCTAGTGTTTATCACGTATACGTTATCTTCTCACTTCATCTCATTCAGAAAACCTAATTATAATATATCTGTTATTTTCAATATTATTATTCAACTTCTACAACTTTTTTTTCGAAATGACTTCAAACAAAACTTTATTAATAATATACAATAGAAAAAGGCAAAAATAATACACAGAATAGAGTGTCACATATTTAGTTTTTTAATATTTTGGAAATTGTGTAGTACTCAGCCTCGTCGAT
>JABUQX010037418.1:32500-40713 GCA_015478945.1 Trachelipus rathkii | reverse complement strand
ATTATATATATATTATATATATAATAGTTATTATATAAATATATTATATATTGAAAAATATATATATAGATAAATGAATGATTACATAAACCCATTAGAAATAGAAAATAAAAAAAAACGATTTAGAAATGTTTTTATACATATAATCCACACATCATTATAAAAAAAGTGATAGATATGGGTGATCCTTTATACAAACTCACACAATATAATACACTAGACAAGTTATTATATACTACTCAGTCAAAAAAAAACGCGAAACACGGACATTAAGCGGTAAATTCACTCGTAGGAAACCCTTTGAACCCCATTGGACCAGACACAGACGACGAGCATCAGGATAACTATGATAACCAGCCCCGCAGAGGAATTCGCATGCGAGATATTGGAGGCCGATCACCACGGTGGAATTTAGGAAAACCAGTAAAAAACGCAGCGTACACTTAGGGACCTGGGAGAAGAGTAGGGGGTATGTTATGACGGGGGGTATAATGTCGAAGGACGGGAGGATCATTCACGATACGAAAGCCGACTCCGATAAACAATGGAGCGGGGGTAAAGATAGTGCGTCAAGCTTTCTAAGAGATCAGTTAAGAGAGCAGATAACAACACTCCACGCCGCAACAGGACATGGGAAGAGTACCGGGGACACTTGAGGTAGGAGCGGATTCGGTGTTTGAGCAGACCACACAACGATTGCACGGTGTGAGGTCCAGGCGGAGAAGGGGGTACCAGGAAAACGCCTGAGCACATGACACCGTGAGGGACAAAAGGTAGGACCCAGGGAGGCCACGGGCGCACCCAAGTGGGAATATCGAGTTTAATGGAGCGACTGCGTGTTATTATGCAGAGAACCCCACACAACGACACGAATCTGCAATTACAGCTGACGGGAGGTACACGGCCACCAGGTAGGTTGACAATAGCAGATGCGTGCAGAGGCCTTGCGGAAATAAACTAACCGGCCCCGGGAAGGCCTGCTAATAGGTCCATCGCACACGACGGGCACAGTCGAAGCGGGGCGCGACTGGCATAATTCCGAGAACACATGCCATTATTGGGGACGATCGACGGATTTTGCAGAGGTGCTCTAATTACGGCGAGATCGAGAGGTGATCATCACCGTGTACGCGCCTCGACAGGCGAGGGCGTGCGATGAGTATACCGAAGACAAACGAGTATTGATTTCGCGCAAGCAAGTGGGAATGCGCAGGTGCCCGCCGATTTGGAGGAAGGGTCGTTATGGGGTCTGGGGAGGGGCATTCCCTTGATAATGGCCGGGGGCGCGTACACGGGTTGACACAGTGCTTTCGATGGAAGGCACCTTGTTAGCAGTCGTAAGGATATATCACGAGATACATCCTGGAACCACTAGTCGTGCCATATGCCCTAACATCGGTAGACGTCTTTCATCCTAGTAGGCATGGAACAAGGCAAGACGCAGAACAAAGAGGCCCCAACATGTAGAACGACGTACAATTAGAGAGACGGGTATAAAATTACTGCGTGGAGGGTGCCGAGCAAGGTGAGATAGTGGAGAGTGACCGGACCTCAACCCAATTTCGTAACATTTGTGGGGATATCCTGAAACGTGGATCCCAGACAGCTGCAAACCCCCTCCACGGGAGCCCCTCGCGGACCTGCGAAGCAGGCGCAGGGGGAGCTGCACGACGATCGTAGGGTGGGGGAGGATGAACAAGACACTGTCCTGACAGTTCGCATAACTGCGGGTCAGAGAATGCCAAGGACGGAACGGTGTTAAAAGGCAGTCAGTCGCGGTGCTGAGAGGGGTCATTACCACGGTATTGGAGACAGACGCCAAGGAGAGTCCCCCGGCAGCCGGGGTCACGCGGACGGTACGTACCAACATTGTGGTGTTGCTGCGCCGGAACACTGACCGAACCCTACTACGAGGACCATTTGGCGCGTGCCACCTGGCCTCACACATCTATCAACCTACTGTTCTGAGGGGGAATCCGACTATATTCCTGCGATTTGTTCCAATAAAAGAAGTGTCTTCGCGTCTTCATTCTTTTTCTACCCTTCCGCTGTGCGGGCAGCGTAACCATCTGTAGGGTGACCGGAGTTAATTTGTTGAAGGAGAACAGTAGTTAATAATTTGTTATATTTTTTATTAGGTAATTATAGAATTGCTAGTATCATATACTAATAGTATATATATATATAGATATAATATAGATATATATGAGGGTGGTCAGTATATATATATATATATATATATTATATATAGATATAATATGATATGATAGATATAATATAGTATCAGTATTATATATATAATATAATATATATATATATATATAATAGATCTCTCGTATTATATTGGACAGACCGTCATCGGATGTAATCATTAGGATATTTCCTGCCACGATAGAGCTTGCAACACTCGCGGTGTTGATCGGCGCATGCCGCCGTCATTATGGATGTTGTCGGGGTTAGAAAGAACACAACACATCAAATGGCTCCCTTATGTTGCTCGTCTGTGGGGAAACAATTCAAAAGGGGAAGGGAAGGACAAGAGTCCAAATTTGGGGCGCGGATGAGCCGCAGTTGTTCGAGCGACCCCCTGAAAAGAAGAGGTGGAACAATAAATTCGGAAATTATCAGCCATTTTGACCCTGATAAACATCAAACTGAGGCATTTTATGCCCCTCTAAAAAGGATTGTAATATAGCTTGTTTTCTGTGTCATGTACTCTGTAGTTCATTGCTGATTTTCCAGAAAATTTATCAATTTTTCAAAACCCATGTTTTTGACATTTTTCGCAATTCAACTTCCAGAATTTTTTTTAAAAATGACTTCAAACTTGAATAATGCATAGATGGGTCCATTACCTACAATAGTCACAATGGCTTTTTGCGATTTTTTTGTATTTTAATTTTTGCTCAGCCGTTATCTCCAATTCCAAACCCACTTCTGAGATTTTTTAAAATGGAAAAGTGCGAAATTTTCCTGCGTTCGAGAAAAAGCGAAAAATGTGAGAGAAATTTTCAGTGCATATGCAGTCGGAAAAGATACAACATTTGGTGAGTTTTAGATATTTCTTTGTATATGCAAAATTAGTTTTGGATTTTGTTCTTGGAAAATTTTAAAAAAAGGAAAGAATGTTTATTGGCGAATTTTTGAAAGAAATTGTTGCTAATTTGATATACAAAAAAATATAATCTAAATAAAAAAAAGACGTGCAGTGCTTGCCCGACTATTACAGCAGCTTGAGGGAGAATGTGAGAGTGTTGATCGGGATGAGAAGTAGGAAAAAAAATATTAATCAATTTTTTTAACTTTCCAAAAATTTTCAAATGTTTTTGGAAAGAAGTGAAATAATGAAATATGTTTTTAAATGGTCGGCGTAGTCAGTAATGAATGTACCTTATAGCCCCTTCTCCGAAGTAATTTGGAGGGTTCACAGTTATTTAATACACTCGAATTCAGACAGTTATGTAACGAGGATTCACAGAAAAGTTAATACAGACGGAATGTACTGTATTGCAGTTAAAAATACTGTTTTCACCGGCTTTTACAGGTTCCGGGTCGGTTTAGACCAGGTTCGCGGTTGCATCTTGGAGCGGTACAGGTGGAAATCTTAACTAACTTTCACCCCCTTGATTGATTGCCCATCATTGCTAGTTCACTCTTTCTGGGTGATCAAACCTTAGTGCACTCAATACTTAGTCCCTTTGAAAGTGTTATACAAAATACAATCGTTAGGAGTTTCTTACATTACAAAAATAACAGTTAAGTTATGATGTAGTGATACAGGAGCAATGCTCATTTTGTAGTTAGTTGTACAGGTTCTTACTATGAGCAGGAAATGACATAGTAGTGAGGGCCCGAATTTCGGCCTAATCCAACAACGGTGCGTACTTCTAGTAGAGAGATTTCGTTTAAAAGATTCAAGCGTTTATTCCCCGGCCTTCCCCTCAACATAGTTGGCCCAGGAACCGGAACTTTTTTTTTCGTTTTTCTTTTTTTGAAGTAGAAAAGTGGTGGTTTAACACTATTACAACTAAATACAAAATCACATTATTCTTCATACGATTATAAATTATTACAAAAATAAAGGACAAGATCTCCAATTACCCCGTCGAGGCGGGGTTTGACTATTTCAACTCACCTATTGCAATCTTTTTACTGTGACATTTTTGAATAAAAAATTCGTGAGGCTAAGTAAATATTCAAGTAATCACTAACGTTGTTAATAAGAGGTTTTAATTGTGGAATAAGAACGTTAAAAATAGAGGAAGAAGAGGAAGTTTTTATTATTATTTTTTTGAAGGGATGGTCGACTTGGGTCATACATATTCTTTTACTTTACTAAGCCAATGCATTCAGAAAATAATAAAGATGACCCCCCTTTTCTTCCTCCTTTCTCTTTTTCTTAATTTGTGGGGAATTTGAAGATTTTCCTTCCAGCTCATTCCGTCGAGTTAATAATTTGAAAAATATATATATCACATTCTCAAAATTTTCTTTTTTTTCGTACAGGTCTTCATTCCATGTTTCCTTTGGCTTTGTAAGGAGTAGGATAAACGGTTAGTGTCTGTTGGTTGCACCGTAGATACCCGAGTAGAGGGTATGCGTCTGCCGGTTTCCCACGGGATGTATGGAGGAAAAAAGTTGGTTCTTAGACTAAAAGACACGAACATTTGCCTTGGAGTGCTTCATATGGTGAAATTGGTGAGAACGAATAGTAATATATTATGTCTGTATACAACATGGATGCAACAAGGTCGACGCAATGAGAGACTACCAATTTTTGAATAGGCTGTCTTAACTGGACTAACCCGTGGCAACAATGAGTGCACTCCTCTGCAAATAAGCTGCCTGGCACTGATAAATTTATGCTTTAACCAAACATGAGCAAACACTGGTAGTGACCCCTGCTTGTTCAAAGTGGGCTTAGATCTCAAACAATAAAGCTAGGTCGCCCATGATAAGATTCTTTGGCCACCAATCCCCATTTCTTTACTTGTAATTCCAAAACTAACACCTCAGGGTCACTAGAAAGTGCACTGGTTCAATTTTTTCTGCCAGATCCTGTTCGAATTTGTAATTAAGTTAGGCGGTGTTGCACAATATTATCGATATAAGTAAGAATTACATCACTCGGTCATAAACAGTTTGGCAGTTTGAATTAGGGTTCCCACGGTCTAAAGACGAGACTTTTATATTGAGAAACCGCAACAGAACGGAAAAAAATCTCATTTTACCCAATATATTAGCGACCGTATAAGTTTACCGTCGTCTTCCTTTTTAGGTTGGTCATAAGTCACATTGATGCTACGTGAGAATTGTCAATGAAGGGACTAGCAAATAATAACGTGGAACCCATACGGTATACGAGGTTTAAGCTTCAAGAAATCCCAACAGTGCAAGCGTGTCGAACTTTCTGAGGGACGTTTCTTAAAATTACCAGAATTCTGGACGATATGCTTCCTAACGACTTCTTAGTTTTGTCTGACAGCCATGCCAACTCATGGAAGGTGGAAGAATGTACTTCACTTTACTATGCATAAATTTAAAGACAGAAAACAAGCTCGTTAGAACAGTCAATGCCTTTAATTCCCCAATATTATTCGTATACGTATTTTGCAAACCCATACAGTCAGTCCACCATATTCTCCGATATAAATCCGTTAAGAAATGCGTGGTAGAAATAGTCGAACTTCCAAAGGACAGCTCTTGCCCAGATGGCGAACTCCTTGGTATCAGGCCTTAAATCCAGGGAACTTTCCCTTCCCTTTAAATCAAGGCTTCCTTATATAATAAAATCAGTCTTTTGTTCAATAGCTAAATTTCTATGTTAATCTAACCTTCTTAGGATCGTTTTTCATCATCGCCGGCGTAGGAACCCTTCTTACCTGTACATTATCGATACTTCAAAGACGAATTATTCAAAGTCATTTTATTATTCTTAGTCTCGCTTATTATTATTTATTATTATTTATATTATTATATTATTATTATATGTAAATTATTATTATTATTATATTATGGGTATTATTATTATATTATTATGATTTTATTATATTATTATTATTATTATTATTATTTTTATTATTATTATTATTATTATATGTAATTATGTGTATTTTATATCTATTATCTGAATTTTATTATTTATGATTATATATTATTATTATTATTATTATTATTATATTATAATATGAGTATATTTAATGAGTGTATTAGTATTATTATGTATTAGTTATTGATTATGTATTATATATGAATGTATTAGTATGATTATTATGGTTGATTTAATTATTATTTAATATATTATTATTAATTTTAGGTTTTATTGTTTATTATAGTACGCCAGCAAATCCCTTTCCACATAGTCTTCGATTTAAAAGCTTTTCAGGTAAGGTAAGCAAATTTTTGGCAAGGCTGTGTTTGTTACGCCCATAGTAGTCTTTAACCAACTGCGTTTAGTGCCACCTCGTCTTCATTCAATAAACTGCGCTGAAAAGCTCCGAAGATTCGTTACATGAATATGTTATCTGTCCCTTATGTATATGCACTGTCGCTTACCGTAGACGCTTACTCTCTTGTTTGTCCTACCTAACAGATAACATTAAAAGTTGTGTGCTTCATCGAGGCGAGAAAGACCAACCACGCCGGTGGGCGTCTACCATCGCTGCTTTACGGCCTTCCCAACTACAGCTCGACTCAGTTTCCACCCCCAAGGAAGATCTTTTTCGTGGAAGACGGGCTTGCCTGCCTCTTCAGCAGCGCTCGATCAAAGGTTGAGTAAATTGAGCAGCACCGACTATGGTAGTTCAATCTCGGCAGAAATCAGAATAGTGTACAGGCCGAGGAAAGGGGGCCCTACAGAGCACTGTTGATAGTATGTTCGGTTTTAGCGATATTTCACATATCGCATTGATCTTTTTGTCTTGACTTTAGGCCGAACCCCCTTTTTCACCAAAAAAGGTAGTAGCTAAGGAAAATTCCACTTCTCTGACTATGCCAAGCAAACATTTTCAGGTTCAGATATCTTCAATACTTTAATTCTTTCTTAATACAAACCTTCATCCAATTATGGCAAAACATGTATACCTTCAAAGAGAGGTGCCACATAGCGCTGTCAGATATGTCAATCCAAGGAGGTATACAAAGGACGATTCCTTTGAGACCATCTTCTCAAGTGTAAGATATGTATAATGATGGCGTTGGAGGCTACTGGAGAGCATTTTGATGTTCTCTGTATTAAAATAGTTTGTAAGCTAAGTTTTTATTAGAAGCTGGCATCATAGTCAAATATTGTGAATTACTATCTCTTTGTATTCCTCCACTGATTGGTACATTAATATGTTAGGCCTGGGACGCACTATCGAGCTTTTCGTTGGCAATTTTTTCACATGTTTGCAACTGTGTCAAATCTACATTATTCCTTTAATTATTACTTAGGCATAAGTAAAATTGTCAGAGGTAGACATCTTAGTGTTGTTTCAATAGACTGCATATAATCCCTATTACCTAATACTTACACAAGGTTGTCCTAGCATTGATTTACTCTTACGGCCATCAGATTTTGGCAAGAAGCTGGCTGGAAATTGCCAATCACTCTTCCCTCGCGAAATGACGCCTGATTCTAGCAACTTATTGATCTCCCCCTTGGCCCTCTCAAAAAGATGTGGAGCTATGTCTCGGCTCTTCAATTGTATTGGTTCGCCACTGACTTCAACATGGTACGGATAATTCTCCGCCAACTCGAAAAGAATTCCTCTTTTTAAAGGGCACTCTTCAATCTCCCCTCCCCCTTTCAATAGTACAATCTTCACCCCTCCCCATTCCCAATAGTATTGCTACTTTCAAGTTGTGAATGAGTAACAAAGCCGTTTCCACAACTGTCAAGATAAGCCCCGCCCCTCTCTTTACTGTATTTTGCACAGATGAAATGCCACCTATTGAGATGTTCATTTTTTAAATTTAAATGTCGTGCTTCATAAGGATTTAAGAATAAGTCTTGGTATTTCTTAAATTATTAACTATTTCATATCAGTGGCGGCTCTAGGGCAGGGCTACCTGGGCAATCGCCCTTATAAGGGCCTCGCGCGCATGCAGAGGCTAACAGATTTAACGCCCCATATCGAATGAGCTGAGCAATATATATATATAATATATATATATATATATATATATATATATAATATATATATATATATATATATATTATAATATATATA
>JABUQX010037418.1:0-27500 GCA_015478945.1 Trachelipus rathkii | reverse complement strand
GTCGGATGGCGTTTAAAGTTTTCCACTTTTTCTTCCCCTACTGGGGGATTGATAAGCACCGCTTTGGAGGAAAAAATTATTATAAATGCTATCGGCGAGTTCTATCAACTCATCGAAGTCATGGTTCTTTTCCGTCGTCATGAGGAAGATCTGCAGTTGCTCCGGCAGCTGTAATAAGAAGAGCTCTCTGATAAACTTCGCATCACTATCAGTCAGTGAATTAAAACTAGATATCCCGGGCATTTCTTTTACTCTATTGACACAATCGGAGGGAAGCTCATCCCCCCGCATGCAAGATTGGAAAACTTCTTCTATTTGTGATCTCAGGGACGGCGCGTAGAGTTTCTCTTTTACTCTCGCCAATTTAGTGTAACAGTCGTCTTTTAGAAGGAGTTTTAAAGAATTGGTAATCTTGCTCGTTAATTTTGACGTTAGCAGTTTGACTCTCTCTCTCTCTCTCTCTCTCTCTCTCTCTCTCTCTCTCTCTCTCTCTCTTCTCTTTCTCTCTTCTCTCTCTCTCTCTCTCTCTCTCTCTCTCTCTCTCTCTCTTCTCTCTCTCTCTCTCTCTCTCTCTCTCTCTCTCTCTCTCTCTGGTAGGTAATTCCATTAAGGTTAAAAATTATAGTCATCTGCCGAATCCACTCTAGGGCATCAAGTTCGTTGAAGTGACGGATGGCGTTGAGGGGGAGACTCTACTTTCTTTTATTCCTCCCTAAGAGGGTGAGAGAGAGAGATGGCTTCTCAATCGTTTAGTCGCTTCGTGGTCTTCTTGGTCTTCGCTCTCAGGTTCAGTTTCATATTGAGATGAGTCGTCTTCTTCCTCTACCTCTTCGGTCGGAGGGACTACTTCGGGGGGAGGTTGATGGGGTCTCAACGTTCGAGATCGAGTTACAATAGCCATGTTTGTTCTCTTGGTTTAAACTGTGGGTGACTTTCTTTTTTGGTTGGGCATTCTTAAAGGTTTTCCTTCTTCTCGGGGATTTGGGATATTTTTTTTTCTTTTGCCTTATTTAGGGGAAAATTCTATGTATATAAGCCGACAGTATTGGTTTTATTTCACTACTCTTTTTCGGGGAATTTGAAGTTCTTTTTTTTTTTTTGTTTTGTTTTTTTTACCGGACTTTTTTTTCACTTCACTGTTTCTGTTTAATCATTTATTTCACTGTTTCTTTCACTATGTTTTGATTAGACACTGTTTTAGATCGAATTTACTTTGTTTTGATTCATTTATTTATTATATATTTTTTTCACTTTTTATATTTTATAGATCAGAATTTGAAGTGTTCGAAGTCACTCTGATTGGGGAACCATTTCATGTACTAAACTATGACAAGATATGTACAGAGGATATGAAAGAGAGTTACTTTTTGTTTTTATTCTTAAGATTAATTATTGGGCACAGATAATGTTAATGGTCCAAAACGATTTTTAATTCAGATCAAAGTAATTTGCTAACACAATAGTATTTTTTAATAAATAATAATGAGCCGGCTATCATATAATGGCACTTTTAAACCCTTCTTCTATAATTTAGGGTTCAAATTAATTAAACACTCGATTCACAGTTTATAACAGGATTTCTAAAAGGTTAACACAACAATATTATTCAGTTAAAACCTAATTTTCCGGCTTTTATAGTGCCGATCGTTTAACACGTCCCTCTTCTTGTGCTATGGGACTCTAACTGACTTCCCCCTTGAAATTCCCTCATTCTAGGCACTTCCCTGGGAGTCACCCTCCGTGACTCACTCTTACATTATTTGAAAGTGTTACACAAAAAAGTCGTTAGGAATTCCTCACATAACAAAAATAACAATCAAAGTTTGGTGTGCAGGAAACCCTTTTGAGTAGTGTTTACAGGTTTATATAGCAGGTGTACAGAGCTATAGTGAGAGCAGGAAATCCTGCTCTCACATATGGGGATTTCCGGAGTGTGAGAACACACACACACATATATATATATATATATAATATATATATATATAATATATATATTATTTATAATTAATATATATATATATATATATTATATATATATATATATAATATATTATATATATATATATATATATATATATATATACGTAAAATATATATAGTAATATATATTATATATATTATAATTATATATATATATATAATATATATATATATAATATATATATATAATATATATATATATATAATATATATTATATATAATATATATATATATTGATTGATAAATATTTTAAATGAAAATTGAATTATTAATAGAGTTGAGCTGAGTTTTCTAAACCATATTATTAAGACCGATGTTCGAGAGAGTTTTTTTTTTCATTTTTAATTTTTTTATTTTGTTAAAAGAGAATTGAACCTTATTGTAGTAAAGTAATATGAAAAAATTAACAATTGCTTTTATTGGGAGGCCGGTGCATCGGCTACATTTTGAGAATTCAGATACCTTCCAGTCATCAGCGAGGTGTGCAGATGGATCGTATCTGCTTCGCTCAAATAAGGTATTTATTTCGTTTTCATTTTGAATAAAATTTCAAGGCTCCACGTGCTTTACCAATAACTTAGAAAAATAATATAATATTTGTTTTTCAAATTTAATTTAACTTTATTTTTAATTTTATTTTCAAAATTCTATTAACTATTATTATTATTATTATTATTATTATTTATTATTATTATTATTATTATTATTATTATTATTATTATTATTATTATTATTATATTATTATTATTATTATTATTATATTAGTACCGTGGAGAAAGTTACTGCTCGCTATATTAGCTATAATAGTTATTATGCTAGTTATGGAAGATGTATTCATTGAAAAATAAATGAATTGAAGTCCTTGCTGAACTCCTTTCTTATAGTTCAAAGTTTCAGATAAACATTTATTCTAAAAGTTCTTTCAGTTCTCATACTCACACTTATGAATGCAACCAAAATGTAGCACAACACGACTATGGAGCCGGCGCGAGCGGAGCCGGAGCCGGAGCCGGAGCCGGAGCCGCGGTGCCGCAAAAGGTTTTTTGGTGCAGCCGTAACCAAGACAAATTTTTTTGGGGTGGAGTCCGGAGCCGGGACAGAAGAAAGGGTTCTGTTTCCCTAGCAATAATTAAGCAATAATATTATTTATCAATGCTCGGGAGGTAAATTACCAACTTATTATATGCTTAAATTCCTTTTAATGATGTTATATCTCTTTCGCTGAGCTTTAAAACTCGCAGAGGTATTATTATTAGTAATTAAAATAGTTATGGAAAAAATTTTGGATTTACTCAGGTACTGTTTTTAAAAATTAATTAAGGACCACGTAAGAGTAACCAGTCATGCTATATTTATTCTGAACGTAGAACAGAAATGAATAACTATCTATCATCGAATGGTGATTACTTTTAACTAAATCTGTGACTGTCGTATAATCAAAATCGATGTTAGGATAAAAATCAAGTTTTTCACCAATTTTTCTCAAAGAATCAGTGGGAGAGTTCAAAAATATTCTTTTAAATTTTTCTCCATAAAAGAGCATCCCGATTCTACAAAAATTTAATTCACAATAATTTTGCAATAAAAAATTATATAATAAATACATAATTAAAATATATTAAGCTACTGAATATGGCGAAAAGAGGGGTCTGACCTTGATCAAAAAGTAACAGAAACAATTCTTCCTCAAATGAAACTAGTAACAATATATGCATTACATCATACTCAAAGTTCTACAAAATCCAACTACCGGAAGTTCGTAAAAATACGTATTTTCAAGACGGCTGCAAAGTTCTTTTCTGCATTTGTTAGATTTGAATCTTAATACTATGAAATGTTTGAAAGTAAATATTTTATATTTTTTATGAATTTATTGTCATAAAACAGAGATTATACATATATTTAATGAGAAGAAAATGTATTTTAATTTTGTAATATATATATATATATATATATATATATATATATATATATATATATATATATATATATATATATATATATATAATATATATATATATATATATTATAATATATATATATATATTATATATATATATTATAATATATATATATATATATACTATATATATATAATATGTATATATATATATATATATATATATATATATATATATATATATATATATATATATATATATATATATATATAGGCTGAAAAAAGCTTGGCCTCCTGGTAGGCAGGAGGAGAGTTCAGCCTCTTTATAGGCAGGAGAGAGAGCTCGGTCTCTTTGTAGGCAGATGAGAGCTCGGTATTTTGGTAGGCAGGAAGAGAATTCAGTCTTTTTGTAAGCATGAGAGAGCTCGGCCTCTTTGTAGGCAGGAGTGCTGGGAGCTCTTCTTCTTCTTAGACTAATAGGTATAGTACTTGTAGAGGAGGGCTTGTAGTTATCTCTTCTTCTTCTGCTTGCTCCTTCACTTCACTGGTGATTGGAGTTGTTCTCTTGAAGTCTCTCTCGTAGGAATAATGAAATTCAGATTTTATTTGGATAGAATATTTAATTGAAAAACGCTTTCAATTATATTAAACAATCTCGCACACCTAAAAATATAAGTCCCTTATGCGTTGAAATGTAGGGTCAGCATTTTTCAAACCAAACGGCATAGAAACGTATTCAAACAGGCCGAAAGAGGTTGTAATGGCAGTCTTTTCAATGTTCTCCGGTGGTATTGGAATTTAATGGAATGCCTCTGAAGGTCTATTTTACCGAAGAAAGCTGATCCACGTAGACGTTGTGAGAGACTTTGAATGTGAGGAAGTAGATGTACATCCCTTTTAGATTTTTAGTAATGGCATTCAAAGATCTGTAATCACCACAAGTCCTCCAAGTTCCTGGGGTTTTCTTTGGAATCAGATGTAGCTGAGAAGCCCAAGAAGGATTGGAAGGTCTGATGATTCCATTCTGCAAAAGAGTGTCGAATTCTGCTTTTGCTGATTTTAGATTATCTTCGGAAAGATGTCAAGGTCTTGCAAACACTGGAGGAGAATATCCAGTCTCTATGTAGTGAGCATGTCCTGAATTAAATTTGATGTTCGTCAAGTCAATGGGTGAAGTCAATAAAGTAAATTCCTTAAGCAAAGATGAGATGCTAGAGTCTTCAATGTTAACGTTGATCTGTAACGAAGGAACTTCGCTGGAAGAGACTTGAAGAGGTGCTAGAAGAGACGTATTTGTGTCTTGCAGAGTTTTCTTCCCACAATCGATGATTAAGTTGTAATGGTGTAGAAAATCCATACCCAATATTGGCACTGTGATACCATCTACTAGGAGCGGACAAATAAATTCCCGATGAAGCTTCTTGGTCATTATATATGTTGCTATTTCACCTTGACACTCGATTGGCGAGCCATTGACATTAGTTGCAAGCATGGACATGTTGGTTAGCATCGAAGAAGGTAGACTTGAAATGGAACCGCCTGTGCCTAAGAGGATGAGAGTATCTGCCCCGAATATCGTGACATTGATAGTAAGTTGCAAACTGATTATAGCGCAGCAATCAGCTTGCTCTTCTAGTTTTCCGTTGATACAGGAGAAAAAGCTCTAGAAGTGGATCGAGATTTGTCAGGCAACTTGCACCATTACCTACATGTCCTTGCATGTTGAGCGAAGTAAATGTGTGCATGGCACGGTTTTGACTATATGGACGAAGTCCTGCAGGTATTCCTGTTGCCGCTGTTGTTGCTTTTGCTGCTGCTGAGGTAGTTGCCTGTGTAGTAGTAGCTGTTGACACTACCATGACATGAGCGGACGATACCAAAACAATTAGATCATTGGCTAGCTCGACAAGTTGTTCAAGGGTAAGTGCTGTCTGCGAAGCTACAGTTGGTCGAATGTTTGTTGGGAGAGTCTTCAAGAACTGCATTCGGATGATATCTTCTCCAATCTTTAATTTCGCACCATAACGGAGCATTTCTCGTAGATGAAGGGAAGGCTTGCCGCTGTAGGCTTGTTTAGACATAAACTCGTTGAATAACTCCGTCTTGCTCTTCTATGATATATGGTAGTGAATGCTTTCTTCATCGGAGTGTAAGCTTGGGCATTGAGTTCTACAGAGGAGATACGGTCAACGACGTCTGTGGGCAGCTGGGAAAGAGCGTGGAAGTACTTCGTCTTTTCCGAGGTAATTTTTCCAAGGTGAAACTGTGCCTCTAAGACTCTGAACCAGGTTGGAACTGAAGTCTCAGAAAACACTGGAGGTTTAACCTTGATCCCAGCGATAGATTCTTCTATCTCTTCTTCGGGAGGAAGCTGTTGATTTTCGCCATCTGTAGACATCTTCTTCTTGAGAGAGTGGACTTCTTCTTGAATCCTAAGCTAGGGTGGTCTTCTGTTCGCGTCACCGCAGGAGCGGAACTTCTGCTTGCGTTACCGCAGGGGAGAGAATTCTGTTTCCGTCACAGTAGGATTAGGACTGAAACTTCTGTCACCTTAGGAGAAAGAGTTTCAACTTACATTACAGTAGGAAAGAGACTTTTGCTTCTGTCACCTCACGAGAAGGACGTCTGCTTGAAGAGAGGTGGGGTTCAACCTCTGTGGTTACCAATTCTCTAGTCCGGGGAAGATGCCACTTCTGTAGTGGCAGGTGGAGAGATCAGCCTCTTGGTAGACGGAAGAGAGCTCGGCCTCTTGGTAGGCAGGAGGAGAGTTCAGCCTCTTTTTAGGCAGGAGAGAGAGAGAGCTTAGCCTTTTTGTAGGCAGGAGTGCTGGTAGTTTTTCTTCTTCTTTCCAGACAAACAGGTCTAGTAGTTGTAGAGGAGGGCTTGTAGTTTTCTCTTCTTCTGCTTGCTCCTCCACTTCACTGGTCGTTGTAGTTATTCTTTTGATGTCTCTCTCGTGGGTATAATAAAACTCAGATTTTGATTTGGATAGAATATTTTATTGAAAAACGATTTCAACTACATTTAACAATCTCGCACACCTAAACTATATGCTAATAACAGTTTTTCAACTTCGTTATGCATGCATGCAATTTTGAGTCCAAAGCAATTTTCTGTTTTCCCCAAGCGAGGGGGAGAAAGTGGGGGAAATTTAAGGCTCGTAAATCGCAAATTAAAAATTTCATCAACAAACAAGTTATTTTTAATAATTAATATGCATAATAAGGTGCAAAATTATACAAAACATTATATTACACAAGAATTTGCATTATTTCGTGCAAATTAAATGGTAAAATACATAAAAAGAACTTAAAAAGCGATTTACATTTTTCCCCGACAAAAAGACAAAAACTCAAATGGAAATACATATTTTAAAATAGAAAATAAATTTTCAGGTGAACTTTCACATTTTTTATAAGTATTTTTTTTTAAAAACACAATATAATACAATTTAGCTTTAATAATTATATACAAAAAGAAAGTCTATATCATGAAACAAATATTATTTAATTCTATACTATAGGTAAATATTCTTTTTGACATTAATTTATGAATACAAACTCCATTTCAAGTCTTAAAAAAATGCGATATATATTCGAGTTAAGAGATGAGCTGAATATCGATTTTCTTATCATTTCTCTCATGCTTTTTACGCTATCAAATATATTTGAGAAATTTAAAAACGTTTTAAACAAAATAATACTTTAAACAAATATTTTTAAATTCTCTATATATATATATATATATATATATATATATATATATATATATATATATATATATATATATATATATATATATATTAACTTCATACTCATATTCACAACCAACAATATATATATAACTATATATAACTCTGCATATATATATATATATATACTTTCTCCACCATATATATACCCCTTCTCATTATCTTCACCTTCGATGTTTATGGTCTACAAACTCCATTTCAAAGTCTTAAAATGCGATATATATTCGAGTTAAGAAATGAGCTGAATATCGATTTTCTTACCATTTCTCTCATGCTTTTTACGCTATCAAATATATTTGAGAAATTTAAAAACGTTTTAAACAAAATAATACTTTAAACAATTATTTTGATCACTATATATATATATATATATATATATATATATATATATATCTTAACCTTATATATATATATGCCTATACTGGCCGGCTGAGGCATCTAATAGCATATACATACTTGTACGCCTCATATATATAACATATATACGCCAGCGCGCATATATTGCGCCGCCTATATGGAGTCCTATTCTGTTTTACGACTCCGTCGGTTTTTAATTTTTTATTTTTAATATATTGCTACTATATGATTTCCTCAAACACGTTCAGAGCCAACGAATACGACTTGATCATATCTTGATCCACCGACGTTTTACAAAAAACAAAAAAAAATATTTTTTTTGATAAATGAAAAATATCGAAAATGTACGACACTTACAGAAAAACCAATTACATATTTGGAATCAGCGTATAAACCTTATTACATAAATGTAAAAAACTAAAAAAAAAAAAAAAAACTTTCGAATAAATTAAATATCTCAAAAGTACGACACTTACAGAAAAGACAATTACATTTGGAATCAGCATATAAGGCTTATTATAAAAATGTAAAAATTACTAAAAAAAAAAAAACGGCAAAAAAAAAAAAAAAAAAAAAAGGGGGGGGGCGAGCGGAGGGGGGCAGAGGGGGGAGGTTTTCAATACCCATAGGGGCGGAGGAACCCGCGCGACACCCAAATACCAAAGGCGGGGGTTCCGGGACCCGGAGAGGAAAAGAAAATAGTCCTACCGATTCCCGGAGACAGAGACCCCGACCTAATTTGGGGGTTAACCTTTGAGTATTCCTTTAGTAAAAAAAAAAAAAAAAAAAAAAAAATTAAAACTGACGGAGTCGTAAAACGAAAAAGGTCCTATATATTTTTGAATCATGTTCGTTACCACTGAAATGGATTGTTAGGATCATATACTAGAAATATATTAAAAAAAAAAAAAAAAAAAAAAATTAAAAACTGACGGAGTGGTAAAAAACAAAACTTTGCCTTATATATATATATATATATATATATATATATATATATATACATATATATATATATATATATATAATATATATAACTAATATATATATATATATATATATATCCTTTATATATGCTATATATATATATATATATATTTATTTTATATTTATTTTTGTTGATTTTCGAGATATATATATATATATATATATATATATATATGCTATAACTCTATATATATATATATATATAGCAATATTTATGTTGTATATATACGCTAAAGATATATAACGCCAATATATATATATATATATATATATATATATATTGGCGTCTGGTGCAGGAGGCTACTAGCACCACTGATGAATCTTAAGCAGATTCCGGGAAAAAACGCCACTTTATCGTGACAACGCTTCAGCAACTACCGGAAGAAACGCCACTTGTACGGACAACGCTTCCATCTCTTCAACATCTAATAATATTCTTCTATTGAAGGTGGTTATTCAAGACTAGAATTTAACCCCTTCAATATATCACTTCTCTATATATATATATATATATATATGCCTCAACTTTGATGCCTATAAGATCCTACTTAATAGCATATATATATATGTATAACCAACAGCATATATATATACTCTTATAATATATATATGTAATAGCCCAGCAGCGCATATCGCCTGCTCTTTCTTTTTCTTGCTGCACTGCCGCCTCATACTGAAAATTGAGAGAGTTTAGGGTGCCTGGTCTTGAACCACTAAACTGATATTAGATGTTGAAAGAAGATGGCCTTGTCCTAATGTTGTTCTTCAATTACTGTGTCCTCACCAGGCCATCGGTGGTGCCAGACCAACCTCCGCACCAACCTGTCAGCAACAACCTTAGCATATATGTATATAATATATATACTCTATAACACTCTCATAACAATATGCTGCTATATAACATATATATAATATAAAGCAGCGTATGCTGCTATGCTGCTGCTCTTTCATAGTAACGCAATAACCAACATATATATAATCTATATAACCTTAATATATATATGTAATATATATATATATATATAACATAACCTTATATATATATATATGTATATAATATAATATATATAACCAGAACAACAGAAATCATATACAATCTGTAATATGCTGTAATAATAATAATATATATATAATAGCACGTAATATATATAACAACCACTCATATATGTGCCACATATATCATATATATATATATATGTATAACAATAGCATAATAATATATATATATCTCTCATTTGAAAAATCAACAAAATAAATATAAATAAATAAAAGCTATCTGTTATGTCATACAAAATTCAGCTTCATTTTCTATAGCGTTTTTGCATCCTTTTTCTTGGCAAAAAAAAAAAAAAAAAAAAAAAAAAAAAAAAAAAAGGCCGCAAGCTCCAGTACAAGGTTGACCAATCTTTTTGCAACTACAACCAAGATTTTCTGCGTGATGTTGTACATTTGTAACGTATGATGGAAAGTAAAGACTTTTGATCTAGTTGTAAGTCAAATGTGCTTAGAGAATATTGTTCATTCGTTACAAACCATCCTTAACTATAACCGTCCTCTGCATGCTCTTGACCTTTCCACAGCAATGCTTGATAGTAATAACGTAGAGAGTGATATTTCACAGCTGAAGCTGTTGATAGAAGTATTTCTGGTTTAATTACCAAAGTTTTTTAATGAAGCTAAATTTTCCTTGAAGATATAATGGCGAAGCTTTAGCAGAGTTTCATTTTTCTCCCTACAAAAAGCAACAACATCGCTTTTCTTCCCACAGCTTCAATTTCTGCTTGGCTCTTCTTTGGCTCTCAAAGGTGTGAGCAGTTTCTTTAAGAGCATCACTATCCAAAAGCTTTTTGAATGCTAACATCTTACCAGGACCGTTTGTGTAGGATGTTGAGTCACAGCCGTTATAGGCATGAAAGAGAAGTAAATGCCTGCGCATTTCTTCTCCAAGAACTCTTTGAGCAGATAAAATATATATATTTTTTCTCTTATTTTGTCGACCAATGTGACTTCGAAATTGCTATAAAACCCGTTGTCATTAGCGTGGTACGGCAATAAAATCAAAAGACCAGTATTCTCTCCGACAAAAAACTGTTTCGCGCTGTGGAGAAATGTTCACTGCTTCTCTAGCGATTGAAACATCGGCATCATCTTTAGTAAAAATAACTTTACATCCCTTTTCTGTAGATGGTGCAGATGAGTAATTTTAGATTTATTTCCCAGTATTTAGAAGAAATTTCTCCTTCTTGCCTAAGAAAATTGTTTCTGGAGTTAAATTTACAGTTGGGGTTAGCTTTGAGGCTACACCTCGCCTGCGATGCTCGCTATCTTTTATTGAGGGCACGAAAGCGTTGTGTCCATCAAACACAACTGAAGCTATTCCATACCTTTTACAGGTAAAATCAGCATAAGATGAAGCTATTTCATCGAAAGCATAGCTTTGTTTCTATGAGATTCCGTGAAAAAGTGACCCATCGTCTAACACATAATGGTTCGTGTCAATCTTTGTATCTGTAGATGTGCTCTCAAGTGGTTCTTTTTCAGAAAGTGACTTTAAAATGTATTCGTAAATTGCATTGGTCAGTTTAGATTTTTGTATTTTTCACAATGAGTTTTTTTGACTCGAGGGATGGGAAGGGACAGAGCTCGTGATAAAATACTTCTATAAGATTTGTCCTTCCATTATTTGCTGCAACAATTAGTCGCTGGAACAAAAGTGCTAGATCAAGCGTGACTTCATCGTTGCTATTTAATTTTACTTTAGCAGATAATGCTAATATATGCACAGGATCTTTTCCCTTGAAGGAAAAAGAAAATACATCTTTTCCCTGAACACTTTTCACAATATCTTCCCCAATACTCAGCAACTTTTAAACATTGAAACATCTGGATCAAAGGTGCGTTCTGTAACAATGTTCCGAAGGGTTGGATCAGATGTAAAGGAAATTTTTTTTTAGGAATTTGAGAACTATCGTACCAATTGTCTTTCTACCAATCTGTCTACCAAATGTCTTAATCAATGCATTTTTTTTAGCTGTTCACTATTGGAATATGCAGTTCTTGTTAATGCCTGCATAGTCAAACTGAATTCACAAGTGGCAGGCCTGGATAAAACCCATAAAGCTCGCATACATTCAGACAGTCCACTGCCTTTTGTTAGACCTCCGCTTGTTTTAATGGAACGCATTAAAGCTTGTTCAATTACGAGATCACACCCCAAGCCTGACGAAGGTCTATCAGACCTATGCACAACATGAAATCCCATTTGGAATGACCCAAATATGTGTGGTTTCCTTGAGGGCAGTTTTCTCATGGTTTGCAAGTAAAGGTAAGAAGATTTCATGTAATTAGTGTGACCTGCTGCTGCAAACACAGGCATACATTCGCGAATGGCCTCTAGTAAGTGCTACATGGACTGATACTCTGACCTTACTTAGTTCACTGGTCAAAGAGATCTCCTTCAAAGTCTCTCTTTTTCTGTTATAATTACGTTTAATGTATGGAGAGATTCTGACCCTTCTACATCGGATGTAATCTTCTTTTGCATCTGTAGGTCATCATATAGAAGGAGGACATCTTCAGCTAAACGCTTGTTTTTTTCTTCATTAAATGTTTCACTCAACAACATTGAGCACGGGGCAGAGTTAACAGCATATGTTCACAAAAAACTCTAGACACAGCTTTGCCAGTAAATATGGGCCTCACTGTGTCGACACCATAAACTATTTGTAACATAATCTTCCATCAAATGTCCAATTGTTCCAAGGATATTCATCAAAGTGTGGAAAGATCCCAGCATAATGACCATGTCCTCAAACTCTGCTTTGTATCTACAATCATTTGCAATAATAGAAGTTTTCATAAAAGAGGTTTATCAAACGTCAGAACTGTGGAGGTCTCTTGGGCTGTTGATAAATGAGAGATATACTTCATAAATGATAAAATGCAAGTCATATTATTAGGTTGGAGGTTGATTATTAGGAGAATGACAACTGATGATTTCCCAAAGTCAGAAGAGCGATGAATTCCCTTCATAGTACCTGACCATAAAGGTGTACTCAGCTTTAAGTGCTATGCTGTTTACCAGAGAAGGTAAACAGCATGACACTTAAAATTAAGTACACCTTTAGGGTCAGGTACTATGAAAGGAATTCATCTTTCTTCTGACTTTGGGAAATCATCATTTGTCATTTTCCCAATAATCAACCTCCAACCTAATAATATGACTTGCATTTTATCATTTATGAAGTATATCTCTCAATTATCAACATCCCAACATGAGAATCTGTAACCTGTACAGAGGGTAATATTTGGAATTTCAAATCACCTATTGAGTTTTAATCACTGAAATATTTATAGATATTAACACTTGACATTTCTTTTGCAACATCATCTGTGACATTACCTCTGGGAATTATTCTTTTGGTTTTCTGCCCTGGTGTTATCGCTGCCATCCTGCCCATGCCATTGAGGCCTTATCGCCTTTAAATGTCTCAACGTTGTGGTCAATATTGTCTGCAACAAAAATAACTGTTCCATCTTCACCCTTTTCTATGAGATCTCCACCAGCAACTACTGATGCGTTGCCTACAAACTTTCTGATTTCTTGGTAGGAGCTACTAAACCCAAGATGACTCAGTACATCTAAAAGGAACTGGGATCGGGTATGGAAATACACCAAATCAGAAAGCTTTATCTGTATTGGTGTTATGATAGCTCGTGGCGCACACGCCTTCATTATGCATTGACCAATGGCAACTATCATCAATTCGTCGTACCCAAGAAATATTTTAGAACATAGTAAGTATAAACTGGAGGGAAGGTTTTCCAGACTCTCCTGTATATCCAAATCAACTGCTGCGGGATAAAATTCTTTGTTCCAAAACCGATTACTTTCTTCTTTATATCACTAATTAACTTTTCTGCTGTTTCAATAAGCCGTTTCTTTTCCGCTTCATCATTTAGACAGATAGTGTAGTAGAAATAAGTTAAAAACACCTTGAGGTGGAACTAATCGCAGTAAAAATGATTCTTGTTGTAAATGGTATGTATCACGGTCCAAATCAACATAAAAAATTCATCCATACTGTCGCACAAAATGTGTTTTATTGGTCGCCATCTTGAAAAAACATGAAAAATTAAAAAAAAATCATATAAAAGCAAATTTAGTATCAAATTACAGGAATTTCATGCAGAAAAATAATATGTTATTGGTTTTAAAAATAAAAGGATATAAAAAAATGGTTGTCGAGAAACTGAAATCTTTATTAGTGTTGAAATACACCTTTTAATCAATCTAAGCGGGTTTTAATAATATGAAATCATATTTATTTCCTGAAAATCAAATCTCATCTTCATCTTCATCTAAATCAAAACTATCTGCTGTGTTTGTACAGTCCTTTCCACAACAGTTTTTACAAACTACTGAACATGTAAGTCCATATCGGCGACATGTATATTTCATATTGTTACGTGGTTCTTGAACTGCAGTTTGGCAGGCACATTTAATTATATTTAAGAGTTTGTCTGGTGCAGAGCTCAAGTCTGTTAATGTCGACTGAAATTCTCCATCAACCAACTGCCAACTCCTTAGTGTAGGTTCAGGGGTTAGCAAATATAGATTTTTACAAATAAAACACTGTAAATGCACTGGAAGTAGATGGTATTTCGCTGCATTTTGTGTTGGAGACAAATTAGCTATATCAAATTCTTTTATAGCTGAATCTATTTTCCTAATGTATAGTAACACTATAGTTCATAACGAAGCACATTTAGGTTGCTTGTGTCGATGTTATCTCCATATAGTGACACAATAACTTTGCAGTCAATTTTGACCAAATCTTCCTTAGTAACATCTTCTGATGATCCAAAAGGGGAAGCCCATTCGCATAAAGTTTTGGATTTTTTGATATTCTTGAAAGCTAGAGATTTGCTTTTGTCAAATAACGGACTGGTGGTGTCACACCTTGTTAATGCGTGAACAAAGCCTTCAGTCCAATAGATCTTTGCATGGCTTGAACGTCCCGAACTCTATCAGATTTTGTGGCAGACTGCATTAAAATGTTCTTAGAAGAATGGAGAATGATATAGTAGTAGGATTTAAATATAAGTATCATCAGCTACTACA
Source organism: Trachelipus rathkii (assembly GCA_015478945.1). Lineage (NCBI taxonomy): Eukaryota > Metazoa > Arthropoda > Malacostraca > Isopoda > Trachelipodidae > Trachelipus > Trachelipus rathkii. The sequence continues at coordinate 12,403 of JABUQX010037418.1, read as the reverse complement.
GAGTGACATGTTTTCCTGAGCTATATTTAAAGCTTCTTTTACGGCGATTAGTGTGTCTGTATCACCTTTTTGCATGAATGGCGGAATGACCTCTTCCTTGGAAATAATTCCCTAGTATATTGATAAAGCGTTGTTTGTTTGTAAAGTTAGAAGGAAATTTATTTTCTTGATGATCACATGCAAATTTTCATCAAAGACTACTACAACAGACGACTGCTTCAAGCGCAATCTGTGCTCCATATCTTTTACATTTGGTTTTTCATACCCATCAAAAACTATTGTCACTTTTCCATACCTTCTGTTGACATACGATTCATGTTGCCTTATGACATCACCAAATGTTGCAGAAGCGGACCATGGTAACTGGTGAGTTAATGCAACAGCATCAAGAACGTATGAAGTACTTTGCTGGAAACATGATCGTTGTTTTTCATTGATATTCATGCAATCTAATGTGTTTGCCAATGATGATTTATCAGTTTTTCTAATTTCATGGATACTATGGTCAAATAATGAAGTTGGTAGAGTGTATAACTCGTATAATTAAAAAATTCCCTTGCATCCTGAGAGTTTTTATCCAAGGAGATACAAGCAAGCGCCCTCTGTGTTAAAAGACGCGGATCTACACGATGAGTCTCACCAGCAATAACAATTCCTTTTTTCAACACTTTCATGGGTACTGCCTAGTCTGATTTCAATAAAGTTTCATCTTTAAAAAGTTTGCCAGTAAGTTTACCTTGAATGTTTCTTCAAATGATGTCGACATTTTCTGCAGTAACTTTGTTTTCACTATCCGTAATTTCGTTAAAAAGATTCCATAAGTCACTTGAAGAAGCATTAAATGGATTGTGGTATATAAAAAATTGCATTACCTTTTTCATATCTTCGAAATCTCTGGCCATCCTTGCATCAGTTAAATCAGTATGTTGTTCACTACCAATAAGTGAAACACTGGTCAGCAAACTCATTGCACATGTTACTTCACTGCATCTAGAATGGCTCAAAATCAAAGTTGCACGTTGACGTTCAGTCATTCCTCCTCCATGAGTTACGCCAGAACGACTTTAATGCATTTCATGAGCATTTGCTCAATGAACATATCGGTCCAAACACCAGACCATTTCCTGTCCTTACTTCGTACAGTAAAGTGGCTTTTATTCAGCATTTTGTGTAGTTCTTGATTAGTAGTTTTTAGTTCCCTCATTCGGGTTTTAATACTTGCGCATTTAGCATAATTATTATGACCGGAAGTAGAAAAAAATAGCATATGTTCAACCACCTGTGAGTGCATTTCATAATTTCTTGATCGCTCAGCCGAAATAAATGTTTTTACAATATCCACCATGTTCAGATACAACAGCCAGAGTTTGGCAGTATGACTTTGCGATTTGAGAAGATTCTTTCTTTCATCTATTAGTGACGAAAGTTTATGAAAATAAGGATTTGAAATAACTTCCTCTGCTCTGATATCACCTCTGAACACGTTTTTGAAAAGGTGAATACATTTTCAAGATTACGATCATCATCATTTGTCTTCACTTCCATTGCATCACCGGTAATGCATTCACTTTCTGATGAAATCTTGCTCAAATCTGAATCTGCAGTTACTTCAACTGGTAGGCTGCACTTTAAAGCATCGGCTACAATCAAAGCAGTGAGAGCTGAAGAAATTAGAAAATGCCCTCGGAGAACACGTGAATATGATTTACCTTTTAACATGTTGGGTTACTGAATTTTCAGCATATACTGTCTACAAAGTTTCTTCTATGCCCTATCCAGCCACCATTCCTCCAATAGCCCCAAGAAAGGACATTAGTGTATGAAACCCATCAAGTTGGATTACCACATAATCGAATTCTTCTTTGTGATCAGCTCATATAACTTTCATTTCATTTGTCCACAAGCACTGATCAAAGGTTACAATTGGAGTTTCACATTCAATCTTTTTGCTTCATTACATAGGAACATAATTGTTGTGTATACACAGCTATAAGAACTTGGATTCAAATCAATCATTTGTAGAAACGAAGTTACTGTTACACCATTGTGTTCACCTTCTGCAGCTGTTTGCATGTATCCTAACCATCCTGGTTGAGTTGTTTTAAATAACTTTCTGGCACTCCAAAGAACATCGAGAAAATTACTTTTAATTGGTTCATAGAATAAACTTTGAAATTTCAGTTTATTCATGGCTCTTGAGCTAGGGGATTGAATGTAGTGGAGGGGTATTTTTGCTTTCTTTTTATTGGCATGTGCTAGAGAGCTGGATTTGAGTCCTTTTATTTGTCTGTGAGCAATAAAGAGGTGTTAGAAGATGCTCCAGATGCGCACATTATAACTCCCATCCCATGAAAGGTGTTATGGCCATCTATCGTTGCAATATTATGGTCGAGATTGTCTGATGAGAGAAGTGGTCTGATGGTACAAAGCTTCAGTTACTTACATCCATTACAGAAGAGTGTATGCATATCTGCACTTCATCAAAAGATACACTGAATCCAAGGCTGCAAAGTTCATCAATTAGGAAACCAGACTCAAATTCTCTGTGAATCTGTATGCCTACACAAGAGGAATTGGGCATATCAGAAACGTGGCCTGCAAGCTTGCCTTACAGCTTGACTTATCGAAACCTGCTTCAGATCATTGCGTTTGCCACCGATTAGAATATCCAGAAAAGTTAGTAAAACAGGGGGTAAATATGTCTTGTTTTCTTCAACGGATGCAATATCTGATGCACTAGGATAAAAGTCCTTATTTTTGTACAACAAATTTATTTTAGTTCTGATTAATCGATTAATCTAAATTTTCCTTCATCAGGATTATCAAGTCATTTTTTTGTTTGTGATAGTCCAAGATTATTTGATGCAGGTTTTAGAAATGTTATCATGTTGCATTTCCCATTTGTGCCTGATATTATGATGTTATCACCAAACCAGTCTTGCAATTTTTTCTTCAAATGTCTAGAAGTGTAAGGCTCACTTCCCTCTGATAAAAAACTACGCATTTTTTCTACTAATTCACTGACAGATTTTGGCTCTTTACAGTTTTCTTGTAACCACTCACATGTCTTTACCAAAGCATCAGAACTATCAGTGTCAACCGGACAGCTTACTGATGTGGACAATCCTCCACTGCCTTCAGGAGTATACTTCACAGTAATGGGTTTGCGGCTCTTAAAATTGACACTGAACGCTTGGTGAAATCGAGCTACTGCAGCAGGTAAATCTATTACTGAAAGCATCCTTGCGTGTACATTTGCTGCCCATAAACTTTCAAAATTGTCTCGCGAAACTGGAAAGTACGCACAGGAATGACTGTTATTTTTTTAAGCTTTTCATAATCCGTAATAATCTGCCTAGAAAACAATTAATCCTCTTTGAAATTAAACAATCCAACACTTCCTCGTAGAGTTCTCGAGCTAGTCAAAGGAATACCTCTTGCGATGTTTTCAGTTTTATATCACTTTTAATTTTGATATGATTGAAGTGTACACGTTGACTTCCTGTATGTACTTTAACAGCACTAGTAGGCATGGGATTGAAAACTTCAAGAATTTTATCATCTCTTTGTGTGCTCACGTACGTTGATAATTCCCGTCAAGCCTTTGCTGTTAATGCGTCATAGGGAGTATCGTCACAAAGCGCACTGAACACAAAAACAAGGTTTCCTTTTCACATTTTTCTTAAGATTATTTCTTCACTCAAAACAAAGATTACCAACCTGATAAAGATAATAAAGAAAATCAAAATTAGTCTCGCAGCATCAGGTAAAGGTGTAATGTAAAGTAGCATAATTCTAGCATTTAAGGTGTAAATACAAGGTCATGTTGGTATAATTTTTTTTTCATTTTCCCCCTACTTCATTTTGGCAAACATTTTACTTTATATATATATATATATATATATATCCTTAATATATATATCATATATATATATATATATATATATATATATGTATATATAACAACTCTCAGGAAGAGATCGCTAAAACCAGCCTTATATATATATAAATATATGCTTATAACTTATAACGCGTAATATGTATAGCAATAGCAATATCAGCAGCATTGTATTGTAATAGCAACATATAATATATATATATATATATATACATAACTTATATATATATAATATATATATATATATATATATATATATATATATATATATGGTCAGCCTTCACTCCAGATTAGCCGACACCTGTATCTAAAAAAAACTATGATAGCTAAATAAAAACTGAATACACTTTTGAAATCAGTGAACATTGTAATGCCGGAAAATGAAGAAGAAATTAAATGAAGGGCGATAAAAAAAGTAATAATAAATAGGTTTTGATGTACGACAATTCTAGCGTTTTCCCGAAATTTCTGAAACATGAGCCGCATAGTATTCAGGGTCAGGGGCAACACTGGGTAAGTGTGAGCGGGGAGACTCGTCGGAGGTTAGGCGTCCAAGAAACGCCTCACTCTTGGGAAGCTAAGCTTTCAGAGGTGAAGTGGTTGGTTTCAGATCATCGTTGGACAAGAGGTAACACTCTTGGATTTCCATCTTAAGGGTAAGGGTTCAAACCCACTTAGGACCAGTACAAATATACAAATGATTGTTGTGTTTATTGCACAAATATCTTTGTATACAAGATAAGGTCCGATTAAAAATTACCCAGTGTTGCCGCCTGACCGTGAGCGGGGAGGCCCGTCGGAGGTTAGGTGTCCAAGAAACGCCTCACCTCTCTTGGGAAGCTAAGCTTTCAGAGGTATTTGGCGGGTTTCCTTTTAGCTCATCGTTGGTCAAGAGGTAACACTCCTGGATTTCCATCTTAAGGGTAAGGGGTTCAAACCCACCCAGGACCATTACAAATATATATATTACTATATATATATATATATATATATATAACATATATATATTCTACCTATATATATATATATATATACTCTTTCTTTCTGCTATATAACTATATATATATATATATATATATATATATATATATATATATATATATATATACCAACTATAGTAAAGTCGCGAGGTTACTTACTTTATGCGTTTTGGCTTTTAGGGGGTCGCGAGGCTTAAAAGGGGTAAGCGGCGCTTACCTAACATACCCTGAATGCGCCTCATATATATTTATAACCTTAGCCTTATATATGCTCTTACATATATATAGCATAGCATATATATATATATATGTATAACGCCTTCTTCCCAACAGCAGCATAGCGCCAGCAGCCTTATAGCAACAGCCATGTATAACATAACGCTCCTGCGCTGCTTCTTTGCTGCTATGCTCTTCTTCTTGCTGCCAACCGCTGCTTCTTGCCAGCAGCAGCAGCAACCAGCAACCATGCTGCCTTGCTGCTTATTAACCCAGAGAACAGTGATCCAGAAGATTCTTTGGGCGTATTAACGTGCGAATGGAGCAGGGTATAAAATGAACAAATTGGGTAAAATATATTGCTGCAAGCTGGACAGTCCATGGACCAGCAAGGGTGCAGGAGTAGGGTCGCGCCAGCCAGCAGCCAGCCTTAGCCCAGCCCAGCATACTTGCTGCTGCAGCAGCGCCCATGTGCTGCTGCCAGCCCAGCAGCAGCATGCCAGCAGCAGCAGCCAGCCAGCCAGCCAGCCCAGGGATCTTTCTCGGACGGTTCTTTTTATCTTGCCTTGTATGTACTTAGCTTAACTCCAGCATATAATATATATATATATAAACTATACTTCATATATCTTAATAAATTAACCTTAGTAATATATATAGCATAATATATATATATATATATATATATATATGCTGCTATGCTTTTCTTCTTTGCAACTGCAGCAAGATATTTATGTATATATATATATATATATATATAGTAGTATAGTTACACAAACCGGCGGCCGACTTGTCAGGGGAGTCGTCGACTCTACAAGTCGTATATCAGTACAGTCATATATTTTTTTACTCACGTAGGTTCATGGGTGTTTTTTAGGGTATCGTTTTGTCACCCCAGATTCTCACGTACTTTCCTGGGTTGATTTTTATGTATGGGATTCACCCCAGGGGGGGTATCCCCAAAGGAATGGAGCCCCCTCTTTTTTTCAGATACGTTAGATATTTATTTTTAAGTTTATGTATGTGTAGTTTAGTTTAGTTCAGTTCATGCTCTTTCATGGGCCTTTTTTTAAAGGCAACAACCTTGTTGTTTTTTTCATTGCGTTCCGCCATTTTGTTTTATAAATCGTCTTGTTAATCATCGTCATAATTTTCAATCGTCGTCGTCGCCATCGTCCGGTTTTTTTTAACAAGTTCCGCAATTTCGCAGTCGCTGGTTGGCCGGTTCCGCTAATCGTCGCAAGGTCGGTCCGCAAGACCGAACGCCTCCCGCAATTTCGCAATCGTTGACTGGCAATCGTCGTTGTTGTTTCTGTCGCAGCCGCCATAGCCATTGGCCCGATTCGCCTCGCAAAGCGTTTGAAGGTTGAGACACGTGTAAAGAACCACACGTAGAGTTGGAAAGTCATGCATCTCTAAGCCATAGCTTACATAGAGTATGTAAAACACCTTTTACTTTTCTGATTTACTGCTTTACATCATTTTTAATGTATTTTATTGATAAAATTTCATTGTAAAAACATATACTTTACATACCTTAAAACAAGTAAAAAACAATATCACATTGCATAGCAACAGTGTAATGTATGCTTTTACTGCTTTGAACTGCTTTACTGCTTTAGGGTCTGTAAAACAAGAATTTTTAGTTGAAACATATACTTTACATACCTAAAAGCAGTAAAACAATATCGTATTTGCATAGCAACAATATGAATTATGTATTGAATTGAGCATATTACATACATTAATGCATTGTCATCATTAAATGATCATTAATGTCATTCTACATCATTGCATTAACCACATCGATACAGCTAACGGACCCCAACACAATATTACATTAATGTTTTATTGCTTTACGTCTTTTAAGTTAAGTTTTAAGGTTATTAAAATATCGATTAATCGAGTTATTCGATAAACAATTAAAAAATTTAATAATTTTTTTATATATATATAGCATTTTAATTTTTTAGTACTAATTGTTTTTAAATTCAATGTATATAAAAATACATTCCTTTTTTTCATAATAAAGTATCGATTATTCACTTTAGATTAATAAATCATACCCTTAATTCAGCTACACTCTTTAACTCAAGTGTTTCGTTAATTAACTAAACAATGTATTACATGCACACGTATCCAAGTACAAACATCATATATCTCCTTCCCCAACTTTTTAGTATAGAAACTTTTAAATAATGCATCTGTACTATATTAAATACAGCAATAGAAATAAATAAAATAAATAGGAATAATAAAAATAATTTATTATTTACATTTTATTAATTAGAATCATTAGTACTTGCCATATATATATATACATATATATATATATATATATATATATATATATATAATATATATATATGTATATATATAACAATATAACGCTGCTCCAACTTTATAGCTGCTGCTGCTATATATATAACCTTATATATATATATATATAGCAATAACAGCCTTATATATATATATCTAACTTATATATATATATATATATATATATATATATATATATATAACTGCTGCTAACGATCTTAACAATAATATATATATATATATATCTTATATATTATAATATCGGTTTTGAATCATTAAATATATATATATATATATATATATATATATATATAATATAACCCAACAACCAACCTTGTAGCAGCATAATATATATATATATATTTTCTTATACCGGTACTGTATCTTCTTTGCTCTATATATACCTTAATAACCATATATATATATATATATATATATATATATATATATATATATATATTATATATATTACAGATAGGAGTTATTTATATATATATATATATATATATATATATATATATGCTGCTATATATATATATATATATAGCATACCTATATATATATATATACTCTATATATTAAATATATCGTGCCTTTAAAGCCATAGGATGATTCTCGTACAAAGATACGTTTATCAGATGTATGTTGTAACATTCTAGATCCTGATATGATACTAACGCCTCCATGTTTCCCTGCTTGAAAAGTTGTAGTAGGTATGTTGTAACATAAGCCTCTAATACTTCCATGTAAGTCGGCTAATGGATTCTGTGATTCATCTGTCTTGGTTGCTGCAATTTTATGAGGAAGTTCTATTTCAATTGCTACATTATCATCGTCATATTCGTTAACCAATTGTATCTCATCGATTACTTCTTTTATGACTTTTTCATATGATTCTTCAATACCACATTTATTATTAAAGAAATCCTTGCCCAGGACTTCTATTTCATACATATGAAGCTCCATTGTTGAATTAATCTCTTCCACGGACACATGATTTATACATGTTACGCGAGTTTTAAGCTTCTTATTAGGTGCACCTCCATCAGATGATTCAGCCTGGAATAGTTATATTTCATTACACAAATTGATAATATATGAAATAATATATATATATATATATATATAATATATATATATATATATATAATATATATAACAACATAACTATATATATATATATATATATATGCTGCTGCTGCTCTTTCACTGCTATATATTGCCTGCTTGCTAACAGCATGCTATAACAACAGCAGCCTTATATAGCATCGCTGCAACCTTGCTCCCCTTAGCTTAACCTTATATGTGCTCCCTTAACGCTTAACCATATAACATATATATATATCTTCTTCATACCCCTCACATGCTATTATGAATATTGCAGATGTAACTGGTTCTTTCGATACACAAACCATGTATATATATGCTTAGATATAAGATATGTATATGTGCATGTATAGAATATAGAATACAACCCAAGGTTTGATATATATATAGACCTTTACCTTTATATATATATATATTATGAATATTACAGATAGGGGGTCATTGTATATATATAACCAATAACCTTATATGTTTATATGCTGTACTGTATATATATATAATATATAGCAACTATCTTATATATCTCTTATATATATATATATATATATATATATATATATATATATATATATATATTTAAATATATATTATCCTTTTAAAGCCATATGATATTGTACGGAAAGAGTTTCGTACAAAGATACGTTATCAGACGTATGTTGTAGCATTCTAGATCCTGATATGATACTAACGCCTCCACGTTTCCCTGCTTGAAAAGTTGTAGTAGGTATGTTGTAACATAAGCCTCCTCTAATACTTCCATGTAAGTTGGCTAATTTAATCTGTGATTCATTTGTCTTGGGTGCAATTTTATGAGGAAGTTCTATTTCAATTGCTACATTATCATCGTCATATTCGTTAACCAATTGTTTGCCTTCTCTTCCTTCTTTTTATGACTTTTTCATATTGTTTTGAGTTCCTCATTTATTATTAAAGAAATCCTTGCCCAGGACTTCTATTTCATACATATGAAGCTCCATTGTTGGAATTATTCTCTTCCACGGACACATGATTTATACATGTTACGCGAGTTTTAAGCTTTAGGTGTACCTCCAACAGATGATTCAGCCTGAAATAAGTTATATCATAATAAATAGATAATATATAAATATATATATATATATATATATATATATATATATATTATATATATATATATATATATATATATATATATATATATATATATATATACTACTGCTGCTATAACCAACATAACTATATATATATATACTATAACATATATATATGCCAGCAACCTTAACCCGCTATATATATATAACTTATATATAGTAACTTATGGAATATTATATACAGCCTTGTATGTGTGTGTATGCAGCAGCCCAGCCAGCAGCCAGCAGCAGCAGCCAGCAGCAACCAACATGCCTTCTTTCCCCAGCCAGCAGCAGCATCCCAGCCTCCAGCCTTAGTACTGCTAGCCTTCAGCTATGCTGTATCATCTTTAGCTCTGCATATATATACAATAACATAGCATAGCTAATATAATAATAACCATATTATATATATATATAAAATATGTATAGCAAACCAACAGCCAGCAGCATGTAGCTCTTTATATATATGCTTGCTGCTCTTTATGCTCAACTGCTGGCTGCTAACTTGCTCTTGTATATATATGCAGCAATAGCAGCATAGCAGCAACCAGCAGCAGCCATGCTGTATACCTGCTCTTTGCTGCTGCTGCTGCTGCTGTATACTTGCTGCTATGCTGCTGCTGCTATATCTGCTGCCCATATATATAAATGCACCCTTCCGTGAGAACTGCTGTATGTTTGATGTAGACAGGAGGGGGTCACACGCCTGAGTTTAGGCGTCCAGCCCAGGACCCCTTACTGCTCGATCTCTTCTTAGTGATTTATTTTTATGAGAAATAATAACATTCGTTTTCAGTTTAGAATCCTTCAACATTTACTGCAAATGAATGTAAGATAATATAAATATAAACTCCAAGATATAAGAGAACTAGATGTTGATGCTTAGGCAGCAATCGCTTGGATGAACTATTTTACATCGTTCATGAGTTTATATAGTCAATTATCATACAGTCAATTTTGAATATAAGGCTTGAAGCGTGACGTATTCAGTGTAAATAAGGGTTGCAACCAGTTATGCTAGGCTTATGGCAAGTTATAAAAACAGTATTTTCTCCAGTACATATGTCAATTTTAAAAATAATAATAATAATAATAATAATAATAATAATAATAATAATAATAATAATAATAATAATAATAATAATAATAATAATAATAATAATAATAATAATAATAATAATAATATTAATAAAGCAACAATAATAATAATAATAATAATAATAATAATAATAATAATAATAATAATAATAATAATAATAATAATAATAATAATAATGTGGATGCAACTGCGTGTGTGTTATGTGTGTGTGTATGCATGTATGTGTATGTGTGTGTGTGTGTGTATGTGTGTGTGTGTGTGTGTGTGTGTATGTGTTTGCGTGTTCGTGTGTGTGTGTGTGTATGTATGTGTGTGTGTGTGTGTATGTGTGTGTGTGTGTGTGTGTGTGTGTGTGTGTGTGTGTGTGTGTGTGTGTGTGTGTGTGTGTGTGTGTGTGTGTGTGCGTATGTGAATGTGTAGGGTTAGGACATGCTTGACTATGTATGTAATTGTATAGGTGTATGTTCATAATTTCGTAGTGAGTTAATGTTTGTGTGAATGATAGTAATAATAATAATAATAATAGTAATAATAATAATAAAAATAAAATATTGCTATCATTTAGTTGTATATGAGCTTACATTCAATATTCTCTCATATAATGTTATAATAAATAAAATATATATATATATATATATATATATATATATATATATATATATATATATATATATATATATATATATATATAAAAACACCCTACCATAAATTGAATAAGAGAAGTTGATGATGATTGCTTGCTATCAAAAAGAAAAAAAAATAATAGACTTTAATTAAAAGTTCGAGAAAGTTTTCTTTGCCCTTAAATTTCTCGCATAATCAATTGTAATTGATTAGCATATATTCACAAGAGAGTTTTATTATTTGTTTTAAGAAGACTCCTTTGTTCATTACGTAAAGTCGAGAGGATTGAGAGAGAGAGAGAGAGAGAGAGAGAGAGAGAGAGAGAGAGAGAGAGAGAGAGAGAGAGAGAGAGAGAGAGAGAGAGAGAAGAGAGAGAGAGAGAGAGAGAGAGAGTTAAGATTGCGTTTCTTTTATAGATTGTTCTTTATGAGTAATGTACAAGAATTGTTTCTTAAAAACGAACGAAATTGAAGGTCAAGGGATAAGGAAAAGGTGAATCCCTATTGTAACCCCTTAAAGAATTCACCCTTATTTATTTAAAGATAATCATCAATAATCATAATAAATTAATAATCTTCTGTAAAATGGAAGGTTATATATATATATATATATATATATATATATATATATATATACATTACTATACTGACACCGTATATATTTATGCTGCTATATGCTTATAGCAATAGCCCCTTATATATATTTCCTGCTGCTGCTGCTGCTGCTAACATATATTATATATATATAATTTACCAACAGCATTCAATGAACTTATCGCTTAAGCACTTAATATACTTGGTGCTGAGTGGCCTTCTTGGTCAGGAGTATATGTTTTCTATCCACGTGGATTAGAATGCGCATATTATCCAAACTTGATAGCAAGCCTCGCTTTTACTTAACGGATTTGAAAATTCTAGCCACCGTGGACGTAGTTTCGAATCCAGATGGGCGGACCTTATTTACTAGTGGCATGAGAGAGAGTATGTTTTTGGTATGTTATAATAAAGTGCTCCTTTAAGGTGTTGGCTATGTTTTTAGCATGTGGGAG
>JABUQX010037417.1:22500-37301 GCA_015478945.1 Trachelipus rathkii | reverse complement strand
AACACACCCTAGGCGATTATTCGTATTTGGCCTAACAATCACATGAGGTGACAGATGAGTATTCTCATGTGCGCCGTGCGAGAGTATGTTTAGTGTAGATGCAATGCTTGTGCATGGTTATACAAGAAGGCTTTCAAATGAGGGCAATTTAGGCCTACAGTTTAACCTACATGGATATAGCCTAAACAGTTAATCGAACACCTGTTTATGCATCTCAGATACCATTTTTAAGCATTCTATACAAGCCTGCCTTTTCTTAAATTTTTTTCTGCTGCAGGAAAGGATTCTTTCGTGGTGTTTTTCATTAGGCCTAAAAGGAGAGGGGTATCGACGTATTACCAGCTGAGAGCTGAAGCATATGCTCTACGGCGTAGAGTATACGTTTCCACATCTGCTAACCGGCCAAATTAATATCAAACTCTTAGGAAAATTAAATTTCTTAATTCTTTTGCTTTATAAATCTGTCAGAATGACCTTCGCCAATTACGTACAAGATCAGAAACTAAGTCTACGATATTTGAACCTATAATGGGATCTCCATTTATTACAATCTGACCATCGGAATTCCAATTAATTTGACCTTTCAAAGTGTTATATAAAGCTATTTCTTTATTTTTTAATCACTGGTTGGAAAAATGCTTTCCTTAAAATAGATCTTAAAATCTTTAAATAGTATTTCAACTTCTTCTTCAGTTTCATTTACCGATCTTGAGGCATTATAGTTGGTGTATTTTTCTTTCAAATCTATTAACTTTTGTAATATCTCCTGATACTTTATTCTTTTGTCGTGAATGTCCATATGTGAATTTAAAATTTGGGTAAGCTCGTTTTCGATACTAGACATTTTGTTTTCAATTTGGTTCATATAACTAGTGGTTGAACCTGTTGTTGTTGGTTGTTGTTGTTGTCTGTTGTTGTTTTGTTGTTGTTGCTTGTTGTTGTTGTTGTGTTGTTGTTGTTTTGTTGTTGTTGTTCGTTGTTGTTGTTGCATACGTATACTGTTATTATTTATTTTTTCGTAATCTGAAAATGGTATAACCACTACTTCTTTATTATCTAATTATTATTAATTTTTTATTAATTATTTTATTATTATATTATTATTCATTATTATTATTATTTTATTATTTTATTATTATTAGTTTTTTGACCAATAGATTTAGTTAAAAAGGCGTGTTACAATGGAAAATATAAGAGGGGAATGGCTCCTCTGTCTGTATCAGTTTTCTTTTTCTTAAAAAAGTTCTTCTTTTTAATTTTACGTGTAAGTTTTCTAAGGATGTTGCTATGTCGACGTAACTTTTGTTTCTGATGTTCTTTTATAGGAACATTTCCTTTTATAAGGTTAAGACAAATTTCACATACGAGTCGGGTAAATGATGTACATTTTAGATGTTTACGTTTTTCAGCTTTACTTAGTTTCCTGTAGTTTTTTATAATTGGTAAATATTTTTCAATCAGCTTGCTCATTGTTATTCAGGGATGTAGACAATTTCAGTTTCGTTAGGGTAAGATGTTTGTACGTAGCAGTACCCTGTACGTGTTCTTAGGATGAAGATTCACACAGTAAATAACCGTGTGGGATGGAAGTAACTTCTTTATATACGCTTTATGAAACTCTCTTTACGTTGAGTAGGAAACATTTGAGTTGCTAATACATTGATCTGACTCACGTCTTCTCTTTGTCCGAAACAACAATTAGATATTGTGTATTAAAGAGTCACATCTTCATATACTGTATCTGATGAACAATTTTTGTTGTTATAACCAAAAACATGTGACATTTTAAATGATGAGAGTAGACTGTGAAAGTTAAAGTTTCAGCTATATCCTCGTTCAGTTTATGCATCAAATCGTCAAGGATTATAATTTTGTGACCCTGTATATTTTCCAAAGACTTTACATCGTATATACCTTCATGAAATTGAATCACATCTTTATATTCGTTAAAAATAGATTGATAGATGCTGTAACACCAGATTATTTTCACGGGGAGTTGCTCGAATAGAACAGGGTGTTTTAGGAACTTTAGCAAAGCGTATGTCTTACCCGATCCCGTTGGACCACATACGAGAGATGTACAAGGGGATCTAAACACGAATTTTTCTAAGGTGTTCATCATACCAATGCTTATTCAAAACTGTTAACAACAATTTTATTTGAACTTTATATATATAAGCATAAAAATACAAAAATGGCGGAAGGGTTAATGTTCATGTTTAAGGTTTGAAAATTTCTGAAAGAGGTTCGAGTTATAGGGATTTCGTAATCGTTTTTGTGGGGGGTGAGGGTGGAAACGGCGTATATAACGTATGCTTGGGCTTTAGCTGTTAGTTATATTCAGTCTGTCGTAGGGTCTACATCTTTAGCGATAGTTCTCTAGGTGTGTTTTCCCGTTGTGTGAGTGGTATATAATATAATAATAATAATAAAATAATAATAATAATAATAATAATAAAATAATAATAATAATAATAATAATAATAATAATAATAATAATAATAATAATAATAATAATAATAATAATAATAATAATATTTTTATTGCAGTTCTTGTTTTCGTGATACCTGCTGAGAATCTTCAGAATGTCGCAATTAAACATCTTAAATGCCGGAAAAATGCCCAACCTTATGAAATTGTTTGCTGTAAGTCTTGTTATTATTTTAAAAAATATTTATTTTTATTTTTAAAAAAATATTTATTTTATTATTCAGAAAACAGTGTAATAAAGAATTTCTTAAAATTTAACTTTTCTTAAAATTTTGTTTTTCTTAAAATTTTGTTTTTCTTAAAAAAGTTTTATTTATTTTGAAAAATTTTTTAATAATTTGTTTTTCTTTAAAAATTTATTGCTATTGTAAGTGTTTTATTTATTTGAACATGGAACTTATATTTTATTTGTAATTTTATTATTACAGTTTCGCCCTTTCTGCTATATCTCCGGTGCTAGTGGAGGAGGAGGGGGTGGAGGGTTCAACAACAACAACAACAACAACAACAACAACAACAACAACAACAACAACACCGATCCTTCATCTGATAATAATGGTGAACCCAGAGACGCTGAACCACCCCGTGAAGATCGTAAAATTGTACAGGCTAAACGTGGTCTTCAAAATCGTGATGCTAAGAAAAGAGTTACATGGGTCAACGATGCCGGTGCAGGAACCAGCGGAGTGAACGATCACAGAGATGCACCTATGGATGTTGATCCTTATAATGGCCCAGAAGACGGGGTAAGTGTAATTTACGAAATTCTTTTAAATACATACCGTTTGAATTACTAATTAAAGTAAGAAGTTTTGGCTAATCTTGTAACTGTAATTATTTAAAAAACAATAAGAAAATGATAGAATCAGTTAGGTTAAGATAGGTCTCATGTTATTACTAGTATATTGTACAATTATTATATACAAAGATAAAGAAAAACGTGATCGATGATGATGCTGATGATGATGACGATGATGAAGATTTTACAGCTGAATTATTAGAAATTACAACGACTGCAGTCTCTAGAAATTCAGGAATCATTGACACTCATCGGTACAGAATCAGGGTCAATGAAGAAAATGTATTCAACCGAGGTCTCGATATTGAGGATGCTTTCAGAAGGGTCATTCGTGCTATTGTTGAACATCTTAAAAAGGAAGTGAACTATGGAGAATACAAAGCAAGATTTGGTTTACTTTCATGATGGTGCTCGCCGAAATTCACTCACCTTGTCCCATAAAAATGTAAAAGATACTGAGATTTGGTATCAACCCTGTGCACCCGACTGAGAGAGCCTTTCAGTCTGGTGATAAAGCTACGTTCAGCGATTTCATAGTTGAAGTTCAGGTATTACATAATCCTGAAGGGAGTGGACCCCTAATACCTGATCAAGTTAATTTTATCCACCCCGATCTTATCAAACGTCATTTATTAACAAGTAGGTATGATAGGAGGATTGATGCTGTTGGTTGTGGCTTTAAAGCTATAGCCCTGTGTAAAAGTTGTAACCGAAAAAAAGATAGGTAATGTTTGCGCCCTGATACTTAGTAAAAATTGGCGGAAGAAAATAGCCAGGATCAGGCAAGTTTATTACCTGCCCCTTTGATGTTGATAAATATTGCTATACATAGACCGGGTTCTTAAAATGTAGGATATTTGTCTACGAAAGATAAAATGAAAGCTACCTGTGGTTTTATTAAACAAGCGAAAATGAAAGAGATAAAGATCTTGTATATAAATTGGATGGGAATGCTGGTCAATACCTCATAATTATTACCTCTTCCCAATCGATAAAATCAAATTACAATAGGTAGTGTGCATCCTGAACAATATAAGGGGTGAATTTTTTGTAAGACAATGTACACGTTTTGTCAACAAATATATGGCTTTGCCATCTAAACCAGGAATGTGATATTATACACAACTGTAATACGTTGGTCTCAGCATATGAGCGGGGCAGGGCTGAAGCTAATTATTACTTAAAGTAATTGCCCTGAATTGTAATCCGTAACTTTTATTAGACGAAGAAATGTCTTAAGAACGCATAGAAAAAACGATAAATGGGTATGTAAGTAAAATACACATTTTGTGAGCTGTGTGATTACAACGACCAATTGCTCGAATAATAGGCCAGATTCAACCATGACTCGTGTCGAATATCATGTGCTTAGTATGCGACCGAGAATATAACCTGATAAAGGTGCTCATCAAATGTTTTTTTTCCAAAATGAAAAAAACAACAAAAATTTTGGAAAAAAAAAAACGAAACAAAAAGGGGCGGAAAACCAAGGACTTTTTTGGAAAAGTAAAAATTTGGGATGTTTTATACATTTTTATTCATTATAAACGTATAACCACAACGAGACTGATAAGGTGACGGCAAATCAGCTTTTGTTGAATGGTACCGTATTACTTGTGAGCAATGCTGGTTTGCTATACATGCAGCGATAAAGACTTAAGAAATGAACAGTGTGCGAGAAATGTGGACACTAAATGAAAGGAAATCTTTCCATTGGATTTGATGCTGAAAATGATACAGACAAGTGTCGTCGATAAAATTTTCATAATTATCTTATTCAGTTTTTTTCCAAAAACTCAGAAAGAACGAAATATTAGTAGCATCTCATATGGAGGGAAATTCGACACTCAATTCGTGTTCAGTAAATTATTAGCAAGACCCGGGGCTAGTGTTATTTCTAGTAACCCTGTAAAACGTGGAACAAAGATCATCACTATGACAGCTCAGCATAATATAACATTTAAAGACACTCTCTTATACATGCCCTGTGCTTTGAAGAAGCTACCAAAATGCATGGGGCTTGAAGGTGATGTAGCTAAAGGGTTCTTCCCGTACAGATTTCTTACTCTGGATAATGTAAATTATGTTGGTCGGATACCTGCTAGAGAATTATTTGAAACTGACCGCATGGAAGAGTCAGAGAAACGAGAATTTACCGAATGGTATAGCTCGTTCGAAAATAGAGAGTATGACATAAAAGCTGAATGCACTAAATATTGTGTGCAGGATGTTGACATTTTACGACAAAGTTTTGAAAAATTCCGAAAGATGTTCATTGATATGTTCCAAATTGATTGTTTAACGGAATGTTGTACAATTGCATCATTATGTTTTAGAGTCTTTAAAACTCATTATATGAAAGATGATACTGTTGCTCATATTAGTCGACACGGAGAGAAAAATTATTCGTACGAAGGTATTCGTTGGATAGCATTCATGGAGAAGTATACTGGCCAAAGGATAACCCATGCCCGGAATGGCGGCGAACGAGTGTTTAAACTTAAGAATAAACACGTACATCCAGACGGTTACACTGAGGTCCCTGTTGTTGATTATACACCTATTGACGGAGATGCCTTTGTAGCCTTCAGACAGCTTCAAGTAGACAACCAGCTGAAACCCAGGAATGAACAGAGATGGAAGGCAATGGATAAGGCTGCGTCTGCACCCGGTGCTAGACCTGTGGAAAAGAAACGCCATAGCGTACTCTTGTTTCACCGGATGTATATGTGCATGGGCCATTCAGAGCTTTTGAGGTGGCAAGCTAACATAGAGGTGTCTCCATCTCGACAGTATAGAGATACACCATGCTGCCAGGAAGAAGCCTACAAAAGAGCCGGCTTTGAAGTTGTGAGGGTGTGGGAATGCGAATGGAAAAAATGAAAGAGGAGTGCATGGTAAGTATACAGCACGCTGACCCTGATGTAGAGGAGGAGGATACCGGAACTCTCTGAGACCGTATGTAAATAGATATAGGCAACGATGTAAGCCAATAATAGACTTATATAGGCGAACGCATTGGTACGGCGCAGGTCGTACATAACCCTTTTGTATATTACTTCCCCCTCCCAACGACGGTGCTACTTAAATTTGTTACTTAGATTTCACATCGTGTACCAGCTGGGTAGAAAAGTATCAAGATTTCCTACAGGCATGCTCCCAGAAAAACTTGTGGTAAGTGAATCCCCTAGCATTCCTGAATACATAGCGACATGCACCGAGAAATATTTCGGCGGTCAGCTTACGTTTGCGTTTTACCTCCTCAAAACTTAAACATTCCTGTTCTACCAGGGAGGTATAAAGAAATTACTCTATGAAATTACTCGACATTTACTCTATGTCGAACGTGCGCTAAAGAAGGATACGAAGGATTGTTCACTCACACTGATAGTCAACGCGAAGATTAAGGGCGTTTAACAAACCGAATTATAATTGAAAGGTTGGAGAAAGGGTACAAATTAACGCAAGAATTTTGAAATCTGGAAATTCACACCTATGATCGGTTTGTTCACAGACTACGTGAAAGCCTTCCTGAAATGGAAAACTGAGGCTTCATGGTTCCTTGAAGGTATCACCGGTCTCACAGATCCTGAACTTGACATTTTCATCGAGGCTTTTGAAAGAATTGAAGGTGTTAAATTAGATAAGGCTAATATCAAGAGCAATCCAGGTCTCCGTTTCATTGCAAAGTTATGTCTTAATTCTCTTTGGGGAAAAATGGCGGAACGCGCACCTTCCACAGAAGACATCATTTGTCACAGTGACGCAGAGTTGTGGGCATTGGCCAAGCAAGCCGATTTGGAAATTGAAAATGTAGTGGTTGCTGGACAAAAACATATAGTTTCTGTACGATACTCATCCTATGCCTATATTACTTCAAATTCTACGAATCTAGCCATCGCGGCGTTCACTACAGAGCATGCTAGGGTCAAACTATACAGACTCATGGAAAAACTTGGTCAAAGGGTATTATACTGCGATACAGATTCTTGCATCTTTGTAGCTAAAAAAGATGAGCTCGTACCCGAAACAGGAAGGTTTCTAGGTGATTTGACAGATGAAATCGGTACAAGTACTACAACCGACAACTTTGCTTGCACTGGTAGTAAAACTTACTCAGTACGGTTATTAAAAATATTGGTGAAGTAGATGATATTTTGAAAGCTAAGGGATTAACATTGAGTAATTTGAGTAGTGATATTATCAATTTTGACGGTATGCTGAAAATAGTGTTAGATAAAGTCGAAACAGATGCTGAAAACGAAGTGAGGGAATGGCTTATGGGTGCTGAAGAGTATTACAACGCGATAAAAGATAAGGATCTAACAGCAATTGCTATTAAACAAATGAGAGAAAAGGAAGGAGCTCCCACTCTTCATAATATGGTTTTCAATCTTGATGATTCAGATAAACCGTATGTGAATACAAACGGTCGATATAGAGAAGTTTATACTCCTTCAATGATTTTTAGGGCTACTAAGAAGGGCGAGGTATCAATCAGAAAAGGAACAAAGAAACTGAGAATGACTTCAACAAAGAGGGCTCTTATTATAAACACAGCTCGAACTATACCTTTTGGGTACAGAGGTCCTCTCGAACCTCTATGCTAACTTTTCCTATGTAATATATATATCGTAAATATGTATTATCATATATATATTATATATATTATATATATATAATTATATATAATTATATATATATTATATATAATACTATATATATCTCTTGTGTATATAAATATATATATATATATTGTAAATGGTTTTTATAAATGTATTTTAATTTAATAAATAAAAAAAAGAGAAAAAGTTTGTGGAAAAAAAACTAGTTGCTTTTCCTTACCCATTTTAATTTTTGAATATTTTAATAATAGTAAAATAATAATAATAATAATAATAATAATAATAATAATAATAATAATAATAATAATAATAATAATAATAATAATAATAATAATAATAATAATAATAATAATAATAATAATAATAATAATTATAAAATAGAAAATGTTTATTTGTGTCTTAGTTCACATGTGCTGTAACTGAAAAAAGCTTCGTTCTGTGCGTCATAAATTACACCTGTCATCTAAAACCTAATTAGTTTTAAAAAAAGTTTCGTTTCTTTGTCAATTCCTTTGTACTTGGCAATAATTTATCAAAATCTTCCCACGCATTGTTATTTTACGTAATAAATTTTTAAACCTGTCATTTAAAGGTAATTAAAATCCTTTTTCTCCCCTCATGGATTCCCATGCCCTTTGTTCTTTTACGATATAATTGGCAACTGATACCTTACACCTTTAGGCTTAAATGATAATTCCTTTGTTCTTTCTTTAAAAAAGTCATAAATTTACACCTGTCATTTCTTTCTTTGTTTCAACCCTTCTACAACCCTCCTTCTCTTTCTCCCCTCTTTTTTCCCTCCCTCTCTCCTTCTCTCCCTCTCTCCCTCATTTTACTTTTAGGCAGTAAGATGCAGACGATTGAACAGTGAGGATGTGCTGAGCTGTTTTGAACGGTCTTCTGGCAAGGGGCGGACGACGCTAAGAATAATTTACATACGTAGTGTGCGCGCGCAGAGCGTGTATGTTTCCTTGTTTTACGTACGTATAAATGTAATATATATATATATATATATATATTAATTATATATTATATATATATATGTATATATATATATATATATTATATATATAATATATATATATATATACGTGGGGTGCGGGGTTGGGGGGCGTGTCGGGTGATGGCGTGTATTCTCTCTTGCATGAACGTATTCTCTAAGCATGTACATATATATATTATATCTAATATATATAATCTTATATATATATATATATATATTTATAATATATATATATATATATTATATATATATATACTATATATTATATATATATTATACTATATTTCAGCTCCAGGATCCAGTTCTGATCCTGGAACTAACAACACCTATTCAAATCCTGGAATTACAAATTTAATTGTACTTTCAGTTTCCAGGTCCGGACACAATTAACACTTCCAGGTTCCTGGAAATCCTTCCAGGTTCCAGGATTTCCAGGATTCCAGTCCCCCTGCAAAACCGTACTGTAACTACTATATATATATATATATATATTTATAATATATATATATCTATATATATATATATATATATATATATATATATATATATATATATAATATATATATATATACTATATATAATATATATATATATATATATATATATATAATAATATATCTAATATATTTATACCATATATATATATATATTATATATATATATATATATATATATAATATATATATATATATATATATATATATATATATATATATATTATAATTATATTATAATATGTATATATATATATTTTATATATATATATATTATATATATATATATATATATATATATCTATATATAATAGTATATATATATTATTATAATATATTATACTATATCATATTATTATTTATTATTATTCTTATTGGTACATACACTTTCTGTCCCGCATGAGGTCGGGTAGTGTGCGTTACAGCCTCCCTCATTCACACACGCCCTCACTCGCCCTCAGCCACCTCTCCTCACACCCCTCTAACTCTCGCAACACCTACTCTCTTCCCTCCGCCCCATCCTCCTCTCCATCCACTCCTTTATTCATCCACTCACCTCTTCTTGGTCTCCCCTTCCTCTCTTTCCTATCCTCGCCTCCCAAACTCTTCTAACCACTCTCTGCTCTCCATTCTCACTAAATGCCCATACCATCTTAACATTCCATTCTCCGCTCTTCCCACCAGACCATTTCTCCAATCACACCTCTCCCTCGACACCCTATTCTAATCCTCCCTTCTGCTAACCCACAAACCGCTCTCAACCCTTCATCTCAAATACTTCCAACTTTTTCCTGGACCTAGCATTCAACCCCCACGTTTCACACCCATACAACACCGCTGGTACACAGATTTTTTCAAACATACTTATCTTAACTTTCCGTGATAGATCCCCCCCTTTCCATATTTCTCTCAGACAACTCAAAGCTCTCATCTTCTCCTACTCTAAGTTCTATCTCCTCCTTCATCCCTCCCCTTTTACCCACTCATTCCTAATATCTAAAAATCTTTACTTCTCCCAATACTACCCCCCCCTACACCTCTAACCCCTTACTCTAATATATATATATATATATATATTTATATAATATATATATATATATATAATATATATAATATATATGATATCATATTATATATATATTATATATATACATATATATATATATATATATAATATATATATATATATATATAATTATATATATATATATATATCATTATATGATATATAAGAGAGAGAGAGAGAGAGAGAGAGAGAGAGAGAGAGAGAGAGAGAGAGGATATATGTGTGTGTTTGATCAAACAACAACAACAAAAAGAATAACAACAAACAACAGCATAAATAACGAATGTCAAAAATAAGATTTCATAGAAATACTGTTCGCCTATTTCGATCCCCGTTTTCTGTATGTTACTATTCATGCTTACAAATTTCCAAATTTTTTATTTATTTTTTTAGTAAAATATAAAAAAAAAATTATATAAACTTTTCAATTACTGACTAAACTATAATTTAATTTTAAAATAATTTATTTAAAAGGTTTTTAGTATTTACTAACTAATCAAAATGTTCAAAATTAAGTATTGCGCAAACCATTTAAATAAAGAAGCAATGCCTTATGTAAAAGTAGTTTACCTTTTGGAATTATATATATTCTGAAAGTTTCATGAAAATTGGATAAATGACAAAAAATTTATATATCGAAATTGGGTTTACAGGAAAAATAATATATTTCTTTTTTTAATAGTTATTTCGTTTAAATTTACACCTCCATTAACTAAAAACATGAAAAAAATCTTTCGCCGATTTTTGAGAAGTATTTAGACGGGAGAGTATTATGAATGTATAAAATTTCATTCAAGGATTATATTATTTTTGATGTTTTTCAAATAATGAGAAATAAATTTTTTTGATTTTATGCCAGGGTTTAGCTCTAGAAAGAATATTTTTTCGGAGAGATTTTATATTTGATAAAAATAAGAGATTTTATTTAAAAAAAAAATATTTCTTCAAGTCAGCCAGTGCTTTAGTGAAAAATGTTTTAAAAATCTTAAAAATTATTCATTTCATTAATTATATAATGGTAAAGTTTAATAAAGGCCCAGCAAATAACATCTGACAGTTGCAAGTTATACATCAGTTAAGGTTCCATACCTAATTAAACAGGAATATCAATAATTCATCGCTTAGTTAGAATGTTTTTTACCAACTTCTGAGGGAATAGGTCTTCTTTCACTATATTTTTTAACATGTATAATATAATAATATATATTTAAAGGAAAGTTTTCGGTCTGAATATTAGCCATGATAAAAGGCAGACATCCGTACTTACCATAATTTGTAAAATAAAGAGTTAGAAAAATATAAAGAAAAGCGATGGAAAAATGATATAAAAATTTGCTTCAGATTTAAAATCTCGAGGCCGTAAGAAGAATTCAGTTTATAATAACGTCCACCTTTTTGCCCAGGCTTGTGAATTGTATGTGGTTCTACCATGGTTGATAGGTACAGCTGTTCTTTCAGACTCAGACATGCTGCCTGCAAGATGCACAGCAACCAACAGTCCAATATATGGGTTACTTATTCAAGCTGCATATTTCACTTTTTCAAATTTTTTTTCTTTTTTAGGAAATATTGAAATATTGATATATTTCTTCTACTCATCCAATCAACATCAAATATTCACGGCTTGTACAGTCGGGAAAGATACATCTTTTTTACTTAGATAATATTTTTGTATACTCAAAAAATATATTTTTTTTAATTTCTACAAATTTTTTTTATGAAAATTTGTTACAAGAACAAATCCAAAATTACTGCATATACAAAGAAATTATTTAATTAAAAACTGTTTACCTCCCTAGATTGTAAATGCTCTGAAAATTTTATCCTGATCGCATGAGCGGGAAAAAAATATCGCAATTTTTCATTTTAAAAACCAAAAAAAAGGAGGTTTTAAATTTCGAAATTGCAAAGAACAAATTTCAAAAAATCAAAAACTATTTAATACATTTTGTAGGTAACAGACCCCGCTATATATTTGAAGTTCAAAGTCATTCCAAAAAAAATTGTAGGAGTTGATGAGAAAATGTAAAAACATTTTCAAAAAATGAAAATTCTGAAAAAATTATTACAGACACAGAAACCTCCCGAAAACAACGTTTTATAGGTTAGTAGAAGCTACAGTTTGCCTTTTTTCAATCAAAATTCTCTGAAAATTAAGAATTATATGTCTATTTTTAGGTGGGGCTAAAATAGGGTGCTGCTGAGCAATATTGGATATTGCCTTTAATCTTTCCGATTTAAATGTTCAGTTCGATACAACAAAAAGAATGTTTTCAGTCTGGGAGCACTCACCTTAGGGTAAATTACCTTTGTTCTTTGATTCCCTCAAAGTTCTAGACTCTTTATTCCAGCTCCAATCTCTTTTAGTCTTAGGAACCCATATAACAGGATGAGCCTGAATGGCTTGACCAAACTCGATACTATAGCTGTACTGACCTTGAAGAAGGAAAGAGTTTTAATTAACAAATATTCTGACATGCATCCATCAAATGTTACAACGATATGTAACTCTTATCAAACCTAGAATAGAAAGATTATTCGGTGCGAGTACATTATGTAAGAAGACCTATTTCGAGTTGAAATGGTGGGAATTATTTGCAAAGGTAACAGAACATAAATGCGTAGATGAAAAATATACTCATTTGTTGGTCATATATTTCATATTATGCTGTTTTACTGCGAATATTTGTGCATAAATCTAAACACGTATGACGTGTCATAAAACGCAACCTAAATAAGTTACAATAATACAAATATTCAGCAACACGTATATAAAGCAAGCACAAGCAAATGATAGAGGAACGTAATTTTAAACTGTCCTTGAAAAAGGTTTATTGCCAAAACGTTTACTATAAACATTCATAGACGATGCTCAAAATGTTCTGATGGGGCAACACAAGTCTCTCACATCGTATAATTATCATTGATTGACGAGCATGCTCCAGAATCCCGGGTGTACTCAATATAACTTCATAACCTTAGTTTTTATGATCGCGGAGAAAGTCTACTGTTGGAAATGGTTTATCATACATGTTACTTTGTAAATGGCCCCCAAAAAACTCTACTGGGTTGCAATTAGGAGAGAATACAGGTCATGCTATTGGTTCTCCTCTACCAATCCAAAAGTTCAGAAACGTATTGTCAAGATGCTGTTTGAAATCCAAACTGAGTGTTGTATAGGACCACTCTGTATGAACAAATAGTCACAGCAAATGGTTAGTGTGTCATTCATAAGTTCTTGCAACTCATTCTTCAAAATATTACTGCACGATTGACAGTTTAATATGTTTAGCAGGTACTTTGATCCTATCAGACAATCAATAACGGTCTTGGAATATATATTATGGAAAAATGTTTGCTTTTTCTATAATTTGACGGAAGTTCCCGTTGGTTTGATGAGGCGCATCGTGACTATCTATTTCAATTCTCTTGAGCATTTCCCTCTTCCGTAAACAGAATGCAGAAGAAAACGTGGATTAACGCATTTTATTGAAAACCATTGGAAAAAATACTATATTAGTGATTGAAAATCAGAGTCTGCATTGACAGAATGCTATACTAGTATAGAGTTCCATCTCGTGAAGTGTTCAAAATACAACCAAATACAAAACACGTAACATTTTGGAAATCATGCATGTAAATATACAGAATGTTGATCAATGCAATTTTTCATTTTAATCTTTACATCAGGAGTTCTTTTTCTGTACATGTTGTTGTACAACAGTCATTGGTTTGGTGCTTGAAAAACTTTGAAAACGGAGACGTTGGAGCATTTCCGCAAACGTTCCCTTTTATTTTATGCAAATTTCGCCACACAGTTGACGAGGCAAATTCGTAATTCATATCTTCCATCTCTTTCGTTGAATACTCTATACGGGTACCACGGTGGCATTGAAACAATAATAATTGCTGACAGTTACTAATTACGCAAAACAATTGGCAATGATTTTTCATGGTTGAATTTCACTTCAAGGATCTATGGTGCAAAGTAAATCCAAATTAATATTTATAGAGATCTTTCACAAGCATATACTGTCAAAGCTTTACATCCAAATTTCTTTCATCCATATGCATCTTTTCAACGAAATTTCCTCCACAGCACAATAGGTTTACTCACACAGATGAGCAAAGATATAATTTGCAATTAAAAGAAACTCTCCTCGTTGATCTTCCTATTCTCTGTTTGGTACGAATCCAAAATTTCTAAAACTTTTCGTGAGCCTTGCTATCAAATCATTTTTCATTTTACCTTTCTTCGCTATGGTAAGTACAAGCATTGTTCTAACTTTGGACAAGCAACTCAGTTCCACTCTTTTAAACAAAT
>JABUQX010037417.1:0-17500 GCA_015478945.1 Trachelipus rathkii | reverse complement strand
CCGTGACATATATTGGACTGTCATGAATTGGGTGTTGCCAATACCGGAGCATGCAAAGTTATTTCACCTCGTTGTAAGGGATTTCTTTTGGTGGAAGGAAGATGCTCAAAAATGTTCGGCTATATATTTCTAAGTTCGCTTCCCTCTGATCACTCGTCCAGCTCTCTTGCCACCAAGACTGAAAGGCTTGCCGGAGAAGCAGGATAGTAATCAGGTTGATGGGAGGCGACTTTGTCGAATGGCATCCGGGAGATACCTGGAAACAGCTCCGAAACGAAGAGGTGGCCATTTTGGCTCTCTTTCGGCGATTTCATTGCCAGTTACCCCTTTATGAGAGGGGGTCCAGCATAAAGTGATTTGGTTTCTTACGGAGTGGAGCAGTCGAAGAAATGTTGTACGGCGGATACCATTTTTGTTTTTAGAATAGGGGTTTAAGCGCCTGGAGGTACTGAAGCGAATGTAAATAATGACATAAGGATGTGGTTTTGGTTAATGATTAGAATTACGAGAAAGGGCAATTATTTATAGCCATTAGCCCTAAAAGATTTGAGGCATGAGGGCGTGAGGGTATGGGAGAGGTTGCGCGTCAGGAAATACAGCAGATGCGCAACAGTGTTCTCCAAATTTTTAGAGCCATTCAGTAACACTGGAGGTAAATTCACCGCAAATTATGAATTGAGACAGAAATGATGCTTTTAACAAGGCAGCAGGGTTGCTAGATTTGGAGAGAGATGTCAAGGCCAAGCAAATGGTGTTAGCAGGGGAAATATCCAAGGTGTGTACACTTCTTCATAAGAGAAAGGAAGCACCTTTTGCAAAGAAATATTAGGAAAATTAAAGATGTTATGAACTGTTTTCAAATGGCCAATAATTAGGATTCTGAGGCATCTCCTGCAGGATCGGTGTCAAAGCAGATGGAATTGGGGTTAGAAAACTAAGATTACTTGTAAACATGACGTATTCCCTTCGAAGAGAGAGTGGCATCATATTAGATTCAACTTCAAGGCTCACCCGGGGGAACGATTGGAAGGCTTCGGTGGAGATAACGATCTCCTCGTTTGGATGGATTAATAGGTGCAGTAGAGTACGGGAGGCTGATCATATACGTATACTGATAATGTTCGAGTTTTGATCCAACCAGGGCGATATAAAGGCGTAAAAGGGACTTGCGGTCAGCGCCAAAAGATTTTGAGGCGAGATGATGTAACAGATCAAGCACGCGATGACACCTCGTTTTGAGGAGTTTAATATGCGGTGAGTATGTTAGAAGGTCATCTAGAATGTGTTCTAGGAATTTGACTTGTGAAATTATAGGTATGGGCGAACCATATAAGGTTAGGTTCGCTGGAAGAAGAGGGAATGTTCTTCGATTCCTTTTTTTTCTTAACCCTTAATAGGTAACGTGTCTTTTTCATGACACCAAAGGCAACGTGGGGTCCGCCCGGACCCCACTGATTAATTGCGTTTTTAGTCAAGGAAATTTTATTATTTCATAAATTTTATTTCATTAGTTTTATTTTTCCATCCATCTAGAGTAAATTTAACTTGTTTTTGTTTTGAAAATGGAACTAAGATAAATATTTTATGTTCATTACAAAAAAAAAGGTGTTCAAAATTCACCATGTCTAAAAAAAAATTTGCCAAAAATACCTTATACCTAATATAAACTTTTTTTCTTTTGCATTTTGTAGATTAATCATGTCCCAAAATAAACTCAAGCCTACATTACCAAAGGGCTAGCCATTCACATCGTAATCTGAAATTGAAAATGGCCCTTGTAAATTTAGTGCTTTTCAGGTTTAATTTCTGACGCTAAAAGTTAATGTGGCGTCCATACGGACCCCACACAGTTAGACTTTCCCTCGTATGGTCGTGGTGCGAAGGAAAAACTCTTGCATACCATCTTCAGGCCTCATTTTCAAAAATTCTTACCAGAATTATATATATATATATATATATATATATATATATATATATATATATATATATATATATATATATATATATATAATATATATATATATAATATATATATATATATAATATAATATATAATTATATAATATATATATATATAATATATATATATATATATATATTTATGAACTAGAACTGAAAAGTTTTCTTTCTTTGTTCTAACCATTACCTCAAGAAACATATGGTTATCTCTTGAGTGTGCCACAGAGTGTTATCTTCTTTCTCAGTAAAAATGATGCTAATTTATAAGTTGTAAAAAATGTTGTCTGTTGTCACGGATCTATACGTATCATAGTAGGGTTTCAATATTTCTGTGGTGAAATATTCTCCTAGGAGCATGTCTTTCGGAGGTTTCGTGTGCTTTCCAAGATACAGGAGAGCGTGACCATATATGTGTTTTTGCGTCGCAAGCCATCAGTATTTTCACTCCATATTTTGCTGGTTTGTTGGCTATATACTGCTTGAAGGGACACCTTCCTCGAAACCCTAATAACTGTTCATCGACAGTGATATATTTTCCTGGGTTGTAGTTTCTGGTGCATTTGTTAACAAAGTCGTTCCAAAGCTCCTGTATTGGAGCAAATTTATCGTTCTCTCTTCTTTCAGCTCTAGTATCGAGGTCATCAAATCGGAGTGACCGAAGCAAAAAACAAAATCTTCTCTCGGTCATTGCTGTTCCGTAAATCCCACAGCCATACCGTACGTTCCAAATTTCTCCAGTAGTGACGTGATTATCTTTCTTCACACCACTGAAAATTAGTACTCCTATAAGTGCTTTCATCTCTACAACTGTTGTTTTTGCTATTGTTGCATTTTTAGTTTTATATTTTTGCTGCAAATTCTCCATGTACTTGTTAGTGTACATAACAATTTTCGAGACAAACGAATCATCAAAAAAGAGCCCGAATAATTCTAAATAGGAATTAACATTTTCAGCAACAGGAGAAGGTTTAGAGGAATGTTGGACAGAAGTCAACTGTAAACTTCTTCTTTCTCCTACAACCGGTTTTTTGGGATTCCAGATATGATCGTTCTTTGCTTTATAGTTTCTATCATCCAGTTTATGGATAGCGTCTTCAGGGTTTAGATCCTCAGATGTAAACCTCTTCTTCTTACTCGGTGCTGCAGCTGCAGGTTGGTCAGATGTAGACGCCTCCATAACTGGAATTTCAACCTCTGTCTCTACCTCCTCTTCAAGCGATGGTTGGTACTCTTCATGCAGCTCTTCATCATACATGGATTCAATTTCAAGATGATCTTCAATTTCATCACAAACAGAGTCTAAATCATCTCTCTCTATAATATCTGCGTCTGAGTCTAATTCAAATATTATATCATTATCACTCAAATTTTTTTTACTGGCCATTGTTTCGTAAAATCTGAAAATATTTTTTTCAACCTGAAAACTATGCCTTTTGCAGAATATATAATATATTATATATATATTATATATATATATATATATATATATATATATATATATATATATATTATATATATATATATATTTATATATATATATTATAAATTTTATATATATATATATTATATATATAATATATAATATATATATATATTATATATTATATATAATATTATATATAATATATATAATATATATAAATATATATATATATATTAATATTATATATATATATATATATATTATATATATAAATAATATATATATTATATATATATAAATATATATATAATATATATAATACTATATATATATATATAATATATATATATATATATATATATATATATATATATAATATCAGAAAATAATATATTATATATATATATTATGATATATATATATATACCCTAAAACATCAAAACTGCTGAGGTCGCAGTATAACTCCGAGATCGCATTAATAACCAATCCTCTCTCCTCTCTTCTCTCTCTCTCCTCTCTCTCTCTCTCTCTCTCTCTCTCTCCTCTCCTCTCTCCTCCTCTCTCCTCTCTCTCTCTCTCTGCATGTGGCTATTACATAAAAAAACACACACACTATACTATTATAGTACACTATTTACACTGGAAACACACACACACACTACACTATTGTGCACTATTTACACTAAAAGCACAAATGAAACCAATCTTACTACTTTGTCTAAATAAGTGCAATTAAAAACTAAGCCCATTAATAGTAACGTGGGTCCGCCGGCCCCCAAAATCTCATTTACGCAAAAAAACTATGGAACATAGGAGCAAACACACCTTCCTACAAGTCAAGAGCTTAGACCCTCACTAAAAAAGAGACACAAATATCAAATTTTAAACAACGTGCCTCCTTTGTACAGATTGATTTTGGGGGAAGGGATATTCCTGGGGTCTTTAAAGACCCCACGTTGCCTATTAAGGGTTAAAAAGCACCACTGAGGTTTTGGGGGGAGAGAAATGGAAGCCGTGGGTGTTATCCCATTGTGAAATATTCTCAATAGCTAGTTGAAGTTGCCGTTCAAGAAAAGGCAATCTGGTGCCGGCTAAAAATAACGCAAGGTCATCAGCATAGAGAAAAAAATTGACCGTCGCTGGAAAGAAGTAACGATGTCATTAATCCGCAGAGGAAATAGTATTACACTTTAGAACACTACCCTGCGGAAGGCCCTCATCCAGAATAAAGTGACGTAACAGAATAGAAGAGCACCGAACCTGGATGAATCTATTTGACAGGAGGCATTTAATGAAAAGGGGGAGTTGTGCACGGAAATTGAGCTAATAGAGTTTAAGGAGAATGACAGTTCTCCGCGTTGCGTCGTAAGCTTTTTCAAGGTCAAAGAAGACACCAAGAACCATTCCCACTAGTTGAGAAGGCTTCCTGGATGTCATGGTCTAATTTTACAAAGG
Source organism: Trachelipus rathkii (assembly GCA_015478945.1). Classification (NCBI taxonomy): domain Eukaryota; kingdom Metazoa; phylum Arthropoda; class Malacostraca; order Isopoda; family Trachelipodidae; genus Trachelipus; species Trachelipus rathkii. Next base: position 12,663 of record JABUQX010037417.1, on the reverse strand, counting down.
GTCCGCAGTCGAGCGATTTTTTGCGGAAACCAACTAAAATATTATATATATATATATATATATATATATGATATATATATATATATATATATATATATATATATATATATATATATATAATATATATATGATATATATATATATATATATATATATAATATATATATATATATATATATATATATTATAATAATAATATATTATATATATATATATATATATATATTATATATATATATATATATAATATATTAATATATATATATATATATATATATAATATATATATATATATATATAAATATATATATATATATATATATATATATATATATATTATATAATATAAATATATATAATTATATATATATATATATATATATATATTATATATATAATATATTATATACATTATAAATATATGTATGTATATATATAATATATATTATATATATATATATATATAATATATATATATATATATATTTTTTTATTATTATTATTATGGTTACTAATACACTTTTTGTCCCGCTTGAGCGGTAGTGGTGCGTACAGCCTCCCTCATTCCCACCCCCCTCATCTCGCCCTCACCCACCTCCTCCCCCCCCTCTTTCCCCACAAACTTCCTCCTCCTCTTCCTCCCCCTTACTCCCTCCTCCAACATCTCCTTTATTCCATCCATCCCTCCTTCTTGGTCTCCCCTTCCTCTCCTTCCTATCCCCTCCGCTCCCAAACTCTTCTTACCACTCTTTGCTCCTCCATTCTCACTAAATGCCATACCATCTTAACATTTCCTTCTCCGCTCTTCCCACCAGACCATTCCTCCAATCACACCTCTCCCTCACCACACTATATTCCTAATCCTCTCCCTTTTGCTAACCCCACAAACCGCTCTCAACCCCTTCATCTCAAATACTTCCAACTTTTTCCTAGACCTGGCATTCAACCCCCACGTTTCACACCCATACATCACCGCTGGTACACAGATTTTTTCAAACATACTTATCTTAACTTTTTGTGACAGATCCCCCCCTTTCCATATTTCTCTCATACCACTCAAACCCCTCATTCCTTCACCTATTCTATGCTTCTATCTCCTCCTTCATCCCTCCCCCATTACCCAACTCCATCCCTAAATATCTAAAAATCTTTTCTTCTTCCAATACTATACCCCCTACTCTAACCTCTAACTCCTCCCCCTCCTCCCTTCCTCCTCCGCAAACACTAACACTTTACTTTCTTACCTGGATTTATTTTAAGCCCCTTTTTGTCACACATTCTCTCAAAACTCCTCACCAAATAACCGTCAGCCTTCCCCGTTCTTCGGCCACAGGGCCAGTATTCATCCGCAAACAGTATCATGTTCCCTTCCCTTCTATCATTCCCATTCATCAATCCCACCCCCCTCCCCTCCCTCACCCTTCCTCTGCAACCACTCTCCATAAACAAATTGAATAGCCACGGCGGCACAATACACACCCCTGCCTCAATCCACACATCGTCCCAAACATCTCACTCTCCCCTCCTAGCACTCTCACACACATTCTACTATTCCTATAAAAAGCCCTGATACCTTTCCCTAAATTACCCCCCACCCCATTTTCCTCCAACCACCCTCCACATTTCACCCCTCTTCACTCTATCATATGCTTTCTCTAAATCTAAAAACACCCATACACTTTCCCTTTCCTCTCTATACTTTCTCCACAAGCATCTTTATTGTGAATACTTGATCCACACACCCTACTTCCCTCCCTAATCCTCCTTGTTCTTCCCCATTCTCCCCTCCGTTAAAACTCTACTCTCTCAATCAGTATTCTTCCGTACACTTTCCCTACCACACTTAGAAGAACAAATACCTCTATAATTTCCACATTCCTCCTATCCCCTCCCTTATACAGGGGAGAACCAAACAACCATTCCATCCAATTCCTGTGGTTACCTCACCACTCCTGCCAAACATATGTTAAATAACTATGCATTCCATTCCTCCACCCCTATACCTCCCTTCTGCCAACATTTCCATTCTCACACCATTCCAGACCTGCGGACCTCCCTTTTTTTCCTTTATTCACGGCCCTAATAATTTTCTCCATTTGTATTTCATCCTCCCCCTCCCTCCCCACTACATTTCCCCTCCTCAACCTCTTGCATATCTTCCTCCCCTTACCCACCCCCTTCATTAATTAGTCCCACTAAAAATACTCCCCCCACCTCTTCCTCACCTAACCTCTCCTCCTATCCAGTCCCCATCTTCTCCCTTCTCTCTCCCAACCCCTCCTTCTTCTTCCTTTTTTTATTAACCTCTTTCCAGAAACATCTTATTCCCTGATTCAAAATTTTCCGTCACTTTTCTACACCAATTCCTCTTTTGCTCTTCTCTTCGCCCTCTCCACCGCCCTCTTGACTCCCACTCTAACCCTTCTATATTACCTCCCAGCTATCTTCTCCCCTACTTCCCAACCATTTCAATAAGCCTCCTTTTTTCCTTTTCACCACCTCCTTTACCTCCTCACCCACCATTCATTCCCTTTCCTTCTGCTTGCACCCACCCTTTTTTACTCCAATACCCTTCTAGCCCTCACATACTGCCTCTCTAATCTCTTCCACTCCCCTTCCACCTCCCCAATTCCCATCCCTCTCACGTTTCTCCACTTGTCCTCCATACCTCTCCCAAACTCCCTCTTACACCCTATCTCCTCCAATTTTTCCACCTTTATCACTTCCACTCTCCTCTTTTCTTCCCTTTTTCTAACCGTCACCTCTCCTCCCACCCTTATCCTAGCAACCACCAAATAGTGATCTGATATCCCCCTCCCCGCCCCTCTAAATACATTTACATCTAATAATCTACCTCTATCCCTCCCATTTACACACACATAATCTAGTATCGCCTTCCCCCCCGTTATCTCACTCTTCCATGTATACTTATGATTATCATTTTTTTTAACCAAATATTCCCCACTATCATTCTTCTTTCGACACATAACTCTATCAGATTTTCTCCATTATCATTCCTCTCCCCAACCCCAAAAGGACCTATTATTCTTCCTACCTCCTCCCTTCCCACTCCTGCATTCAAATCTCCCAGTAAACAAATTTTTTCATTTACCCCGAAACTTTCCCAACACTCATTCAATTCTCCCCAGAATCTTTCTCTCTCCTCCTCTCTCGCTCCATTCACTGGTGCATATGCACATATAAAGACCCACATTTCCCCCCCGAATTTCACTTTTACCCACATTATCCTAGAACTAACCTGTCTACACACCCTCACCTTGTCCCACATCTCTTCCCTCATAACTATTCCCACCCCTTCCCTCGCCCTCACTCTCTCGCTCACCCCCGATACCATACCTTTGTATTTTCCGAAATCTATCTCCCTCTTTCCCTTCAACTTCGTTTCTGTTATCCCTAACACATCCAACCTTTTTTCCTCACACATCAACCCCACTTCCTCCCTTTTCAAATTCCTCATTTACCCCTCTCACATTCATACACCCCACCCTAATTACCACTCTCCTCCCCATCTTTCCCTACTTCTATATATCACTCAAACAGGCTGTACGCTTTACGGGACCCCCCCCTAGGTACTTCCCAACTCCTAGGGTTACCACCCCGCTCACCAACCCACAATAACAATAACCAGATACGCTAAAACAATATAAAAACAATAAAAGGTTAAAACCCACACTACCAGTTTATATCTATTCCCCCACCCTCTTCCTCCTCCCCCCTTCCTCCCTTCCCCCACCTCCCTTTCCTTTTCCTTTTAAATTCCCGTTAAAACTTAATTATCCATTAAAAACCTTTATTTACTTATTTATTTATTTAAAATTCCTTAAAAACTGACACACATACGATATATAAAATTTTCAATAAATAATACCTTACCAATGCAAACGATTAAAGTAACTATGACAAACAATAAACAAAATATATCTACTTTACCTACCACACGAACGAACTGAGATTTACAGTTATAATATAATTGTCTATTAACGGTATTAACACCAGGAATAACTGGATTCTTACTCACAATGAACCCGAGATTGTGAGCAAAATAACTAGCTTCAAAGCGGCCTATTTTTCATATATATAGCAGAGAGAATAAATATTTTATTTTAATACTACAAAATTGCTCTAAACAACAATAAATTTACGAAAAAAGTGTCTACATATAATTATGAATATATATAAATATGACTTAAATAGTAATCTTATTTTCAATATAATAAATAAAATACTCAGACAACGAAATTAATAATGAATATGGGATTCTATTCCTCAGAACGTGCGAGGCCACGTGGTGCACAATACTGACGTCATCAGCGACTATGGTAACTAAGCCAATCGGAAACAAGCATATATTCCACTGTATAATATCCCACTTGAACGATTTATTAATATCAAATGGATAATGCCTATATTATATTAATAGAAAAGAATATAATATTTAATATAAATTATTTACTAAAGACAAGTAACTATAATTTGCACTTATAGTCTTTTCTGTATTACCAAAATACCTGATACATAAGCCTTACATACGATTTTTCATAAATACGCATTTAAAAATTTTCCTCAGAAAAGCATTTTATTCTGTAGAAATCTGTATGCAAAAATGCAAAAATGGAGACGAAATTCACAAAGATGATGAATCTTTAGCCATTAATGGAAGTAGAACAACTTGTAGAATTTTTCAATCGGTCGTCATTCGATCTCAATCGAAGAGAAAACTTTCCCATCCAATAGAACTCTACGTTATTACAAGTAGAATAATTATTACAATATAGCCTACAGAATTTTCCGAAGCTACTTAGACAAAATTTTCTGTAGCCACAATCAACCAAAATGTCCTCAATCACGCTTGAACAAAATATGTCCTGATGCGGCTTAGCCAAAATTCTTATCTATAAGTCACGTTTGCCAAAATTTTATCATATATATAACTTTCCAATATAAATATTTCTTCTTAATAAGTATTCAGAGATTACAATAATTACTTACAAGCAATGAGAGATTCTTATTTTTATTTGCATAAGTAAGCATTGACGAGTGAGAGAGCGAGATATCTTATAAAATTAAAATACCTGGAATTTTGTAGATTAATCTGGCTACAACTTACGGTCTGACATAAGAAATATTATAAAACATTTACTAATATTTCGAATAATAATATCTTGGAGAGCAGTTCATTCGCTCATAATAATTACAAAGAGATCATAAAAATATTCACTTCTTGAAGAATATGCGAGAATATAATAGCTAAAATTATTCACTTTTCTTTGAATGACGAGAGGATAAATTAGAGACAATGTATATATTTAGATCACTTGCTAGATCGAAGATAATGTAAACAAATAAACTTCTTAAAGATAAGATATGTGGCTTGATCACATATAAGATTAATGACACTTGTGTTTACAAAATATCACAACATAATTAATATATATATATATATATATAAATATAAATATTTTTTTGATTTTCAGGGGGGGGAGGTTGTGATAGATTGACATTGTTTGAAAATTATTTTAGATAACCAACTAGATTTGAAAAGATCGAGAGTCAGTCTTAAGAAAAAGTTGTGAGTTGTCGATGGTTTTTACATTAAGTTAGTTGCTGGTAGAATCTGAATATTAAGTTTGAGTTGTTGGTAGTATCTTGATATTAAGAGTTTGAAGCTAATTTTGATTTTGTTAAGTGTTTTTGAAAAGAAGTTTGTTTAAATTTGGTTCTACGAGGGATTTGAAAAAAAAATCTTGAATAATTTAAGAGTTTGAGAAGAGTTTAGAAAGAATTTTGGAAGAGTTTAGAAAGTGATAGTTTTGTAGTCTTGAGAGTTTTGATAATTTTTGAAGATTTTTGGAAGTTTAGATTTAACTTTTCAAAGAATTTTGTTCTGGCTTTTCGAGAAAAGGGATTTAGATTTTAGTTGGAGTGTCGAAAGATTTAGTTAGAAGGCAATAAAAAGATTGAAGTGGTAGATTTTCTGGTTGGTTGCGAATTATTAAGAAAAGTTAGATTTGTTTTGGTTTTTGTTTGAGATTTTAGTAGTTTGCTTTTTCGAGGGAAATAAAATTATAGTTTCTTTAATGTTAGGTTTTTTTTTTTCACCGGAGTTGGAAGCTTTAAAATAATTGGAATTTTGAATTTGACGAGTAATCTGAGTTTTTTCATTTAGCAGTGTTTTCGGTGGCTGAAAATTGTTGGAATAATTTACTTGCAAAGGATTGAAATCCGAATAGCTGGAATAGAGGCTATTGAGGCAACAAATATATTTGCAGAAACGTCTTTTGAAACTTTCCTAAATTCCTAAATTGTAGTACGTAATTGGAATTGACAAAATTGTATATCAAGATATAGAAAAAAAAAGTTAAGTTATTGTATTAATAAAAAACTTATTATTATTATTATTATTATTATTATTATTATTATTATTATTATTATTATTATTATTATTATTATTATTATTATTATTATTATTATTATTATTATTATTTATTATTATTATTTATTGTTATTATTTATTTTTTTTATTATTATTTATTATTTTTATTATTTATTATTATTTATTATTATTATTTATTATTATTATTATTATTATTATTATTATTATATTATTATTATTTATTATATTATTATTATAAAAATTGTAAATAAATATATAACTATATAACCAAAATGACGAGTCTTTAGATTACCTAACGAACAAGGGACGAATTATTTGAGAAAAAAAAATAAAAAGGAAAAATAAAAGTCTAAAAATTGTTTTCTTTGTTTACGTAAATAAATAAATCGTAAATAAAAAGTAAAATAGTTCTTGATTTGTCTTCTTTGTTGTCAGAACTAATCGGCAACAAAAAGTTGGAGGTCCCACCGAGATCCTTGTTCTGTGGTAGTGATTTGTTGTTTTGGTTAAAATTAAGCGTGATTTAAGGTTAAATACGAGTCGAGTAGTACAATTAAAAATATTGATTGATAAATGTTGTGAAAGCATTTCTAGACTTTAGTTTCAAATATAAATATTAATAAAAATGTTTTAGCCTGTGAGAAAATATAATATTATATTATATATATAATTATATATATATATTATTATATATATATATATATATATATATATATATATATATATATATATAGGGATATTTCGATTTTTGGGTTTTGTCTAAAATAAAGTTTTCTCTTTTTTTTTCTTATAATTGAGTACCGTGGAGAAACTGAAAGCTCGTGGTGGATTGCCAGAAGAAGACGATCCTGGTGAAGAAGAGATGCCTGAGTTAAATTACAAAAAATTATATTGATGCCTTACCAAGAAGATAGGATGAAAGAATGTTGTGGAAGGAAAGAAATCCTTAAATACACTAGGTTTGATTTTTAGCATGAAAGCTAAAGAAGAAAGAGTAGTAAGTAGACGGTCACAACTTCCACCACTGGTGGGTTCACCTGGAGTGAGTATGGATAAAAATGAGCCTGAAATACCGGCTTGTGTTGCAATGACAACAGAAAGTACAGTAACAACTATTAATAATTTTCCTGTAATGAGTACCATCCCAATAGTAACAATTCCTCAGGTCCCCCCTATGCTTTCGAACACACCTAATGCACCATACCAAACTAATTTTTCTTATCATAACCCTTCTTTTATTAACGCTGCCGCTCAAAATTTAACCCCAACAGTTTCCCCCATGACCATTATTTCCGGAAAATATGTACCAGAAATAACAGCCTTTGATGAGTGTAATTTGGAATCTCTGTCGGAATACTTTATTAGATTCGAAAATTTTTGTATGAGTAAATTTGGGGGGGAAAAACAATTGTGGTTAATTATTTTAGAGAATAAATTAAAAAATAACTTCTTGACCTACTTTAAAATGAATGGAGGTCAGACAGCTAGATATGAAATAATTAAACAACAGTTAATAAATTATTATGAAATGAGTAAAGAATTAGGAGACATACAACCGGTCACATTTTCGTCTGTGAAGTACGAGGGAGAAAATTTTCATAATTATGCCGCAAAAGTACGATTTTTGTTTGTAAAGATGTTTCCAAATGTGGACCCTGAAACTTCTATTATTTTGTATGAGAAACTGAGGGATACGTCACCAGAGAAGGTTAGAAAAAGGTTAGTAAGTATTTGGAAATGCGTAATATATTTGGAAAAACGATGACCTACACTTCAATACAACAGTACTTATTAATGATAGAAACTAGAAAAGAGTTTTCAGCGGATTCTACGCCTACTTTTTCATTTGTCGAAGACGAAAATCAGGCAAAATGCAAAATGACTTTACCAAACAAAGAAGTGTTAAATAAAACAGAAAATAGAGAAGTAAAATGTGTTCATTGTTGTAGAGTGGGTCATGAGTCTCATAATTGTTATAAAAAATTGGGACTATGCTATAAATGTGGCTCTAATTCACATTTAATTTCCCAATGTAGTAATATTTCGTTAAAACACCAAGATAAAGGTAAATTTGAAAAGAAAGAAGTTTGTCAGTCCTGTAAAAAAGTAGGACATGCTGTTAGTCAATGTTGGTTTAGAGATAGAACTGAGAAAAGAGAAGTTTGCCAGTACTGTGACCGGGTTGGACATTCTGCCAAAAGTTGTTGGTTCATAAATCCTGAATTGAGACTTCAAAGGAATTTGGGGAAGGAATCAAAGAATAAAGAAACCAACGTTTCGGAAAACACCCAGCACCCAAGGTAAATTCTGGGGTTACTTTGGGTTAAAAAATCGGTATAAGTTACTTGAAAATGACATGAATAAAGAAATCCCCACTAAAACAATTGAAAAGAAATTTGAGGAATTACTTGAGGAGAAAAAAATTGAAGAAATGACCCCCAACAAAGAACTTGAAAATAAATTGGTTAGTTCGGAAAATAAATTCGACGTTGGTTCATTGAGAATAAACAATGATTTAAAGGAGGTTATGGAAGAACAAGTGAGTAGTGACCTGGAATGTTCTGCTATAAATTCTGGTGAATTAAAAATAGTAGTAAGTAGTAAAATGGAAAACCCGGAAGTGAAAAATTTTGTTAGCGAAGATAGTAGTGCTCTTCAGGCATTACAATGTGGAGAATTGAAAACTTTAACAGTGAATTTGTATAAAATTGAATGTATTACGCTTTTAGATAGTGGGTCAAAATTTAATTACATTTGTCGTTCTCTTTTAGATAAGATTCAGGAAACTGAAAATTTAGAGTATGAGGAATGGGTTTCTATAACATTTAGTATTGCTCATATAAAATTTACAACCGACTTTAAGATTTTAAATACGACTCCCAGTTATGAATTGTTTTTGGGAGAGAATTTCTTTCTTAAATATAAAATAGTCATAGATGTAGGAAATGATAAATTAATTTGTCATAATGACGAGGGAACTTATTGGGAAATATATTTTCAAGACAATAAGACCAGAAGAATAGTTCATGAAGTTGGATGTGTTCTTGCAGAGGATTTTGATAATAGAGAAAGATTGAAATCTTTAAAAGTTCAGATCATGGATGATTCGATAGAGGTAATAAATTATGATGAGCTTATTTGTGAACCATTGGAAGGTGATGACCTTTTTGTCCCTGGAGTGGTAAATACGAAGACTTTTCAGGTAAAATTAAATCATTTTAAAATAAAAGAAGAACTTGTAATCGGAAACCGAATAGGAACGGCCAAGACCCTTGTATTTTATGGTGAATGTGGGAACAGTTTCGATAAAGAGTGTAGTGTTTTTGTCAATGCCGGTAATGCAGAAGACCTAGATTTAAATCAAGATGAATGGGAAAAAGCGGAAAGCATTCCAAGTAATTGGACATATGAGGAATTTGAAAAGAGAGTTCATATTTCACATTTAAATAGTGAACAACAAAAAAGACTCTTAGAACTATTATGGGATCATTCAAAATTATTCACGAAAAGAGATGAAGATCTGCAACAACCATCTTCATTGACCAGATTTTCAATTGATATTCTGCCGGGAATTACTCCGGTTTATCATAAGCCACGGCATTTTAATCCTGTAGTCACTGAAGCCATTCATCAAGAAATAGAGAAGTTATTAGTTAGTGGAGTTATAGAGAAAAATCAAAGTCAGAGTGGAACAGTCCCCTTGTCCCCATTTTTAAGTCAGATTCTAGTTTACGTTTGGCGATAGACTATAGATCCGTAAATAAACAGATTAGGGGAGATACTTTTCCAATTCCAAACCTTCAGGACACTATTTATAGTTTGAAAGGGACGAAGATGTTCAGTAGTATAGATCTTTGTCGAGCGTACTATCAAATGGAGATCGAAGAAGAGTCAAGAGATATTACCAGTTTTTCTGTACCTGGATTAGGTTCTTTTAGATTTAAAAGGCTAAGTTTTGGGCTGAAGACAGCTCCAAGTTGTTTTCAACGTGAAATGGAATTGGTTTTAGAAGAATTTCTGAGTGGACAAGTAACATATGATTTGGAAAACGAGAAGAATGATCTTCTGAATAAGTCTTTGAAAAGTAAATTAACGTCTCCACCTTTAGTGCACGTGTATCTGGATGACATACTGGTATTAGCAAGAGATTTTGATACACATTTGACCATTTTGGATCAGGTATTAACTAGGTTGGAGGAAAGGGGGTTGAAAGCAAAACTACAAAAATGCACCTGGGCAGCGTTGGAAATTGAATTTTTGGGGCATATAGTGAATGAACACGGCTTACAGAAAAACAAAGCATACTTTGATAAAGTAAACAAATATGAAATAGAAAATATAAAGACTATAGGAGAGTTGCATAGTTTTCTGGGTTTAACCCTTTGGCAGAGGAAATTTATGAATAGGGCTGCAGAGATAGCAAAACCATTGACAGAAATCATGGGCTTACCCCGAAAGACTGTGATTGAGTGGTCACCTGATTTGAAAAGTGCATGGAATAAGTTGAAAACCTTGGCCTTAGAAAATAGTATATTGTATTTCCCAGACTACAATAGCAGTCAAAAACTTATAATAAGTTCAGATGCCTCCGGAGAGGGAGCCGGTGCGGAGTTATTACAAAACCAGCCCGATGAGAACGGAGTATTGATTCCCAGAACCATTGCGTTGGCTAGCATGGCATTTTCTCAGGCTCAAAAGCGATACAGTGCAATTGAGCGAGAACTTGCTGCAATTAGATGGTCCGTTAAGACTTTTCGTAATTTTGTATTGGGACTTCCGTTCATTTTGAGAACTGACCATCAACCCTTAAAGTATTTACTTAGCATGAAGAATGTAGATTCTAGATTGGCAAGAACGTTAAACGATCTACAGGAATATGATTTTGAGGTGCAGTATATTCAGGGGAAAGACAACATCATTGCTGATGGATTGAGTAGAAATGTAGTAAATTCTCAAATTATAGTAGACCGCAGTCCTAAGTGTGACTATAGAATTTTATTTTCACCTGCAGGTGGACCTAATTGTATGGTGGAGTGTCTTCTAGCAAAAATTAAGTTAACGCTAGAGCTTTATGAAGTTTGGAAAGTTTTGAACGTTGATACTCAGTGGGAAGAGTCTGTTCTGCTGAGAAAGATTTTGGTTGATGAGTTGCTTAAATCTCCGACGAAGTATAAAATTTCTTCAAAAGAAAGAGTCATTAAAAGTTTTCTAGAACAAAATATAGCGCCAACATTTGATTTTTTGAATGCCTTTAGCAAATTGTTTAATTGTGTTGTTTATGTGTTGATTAATGACACATTTATTATGAAATTTGACCATACTAGCCAAAAGTTGGAAGATCCACCAAGTGTTTATTTGCATTCATTGTCAGGTGGTCACGTACAGCTCATAGCACCGGTAAACCTTGAAAGGTGTGCATCTTTCTTAGAACAGAGACAGATAACGACAAGAAGTGAACGAAGAGGGGTAGAATTTGCTTTGGATTTGAAACCCATTTCGGTAAGTGATTCTATGAAGCAACCTAATGTGCCTTCGGAAATCATGTTTCAAGTAAAACAGAAGAACAAAGAGACTATAGTTTATCATTTTTTGGATCAGGAAGGGCGAGTGGATCAAGAAAATATAAGCTCTTGTAATCATTATCACGGCCGTGTTACTAAAGTAATGATAGAAATAGCAGGTTTTCGTTTTTGTGCGATTTTAGATACTGGTTCATCCGTAAATTTGGTGACAAAGTCGTGTTACATGAGATTGCAGGGGACTGGAATACAAAAGGAAAAATTGTGTCATGTAGTTACTATGGTGGGTTACAATAGTGACAATTCTTTGAATGAATTTGTGATGTTGCAAGGGAAGATAAATGATGTAGTATTAGCAAATACTCCATTTGCTTTGATCGACGATCACGTTTTCGGAATTCATTCAAGTTTTTGTTTGGTCATTGGAATAAATACATTAAAAATATTGAAAACCAAATTAAATTATAGGGAGAAGTTGGCCATAATGAACGAATCAAAAATAAAGTTTCTACCTCAGACAATAAAGGAATGTTGTTCATGTGGAAATGGTTTGGCAGCGTGTTTTGTGGAGGAAAATGAGTTGTTGGATAAGCCAACATTGAGGAATAATCAGAATCATTCGAGTTCGTTAAAGACCCTAAAGATTTGTCTACAGCAAAATGTAGTAGCAAAAGATCTTCCCAGAGAAATAAAAAGATTTCAAAGATTTTATGATCAAATAATATTAAA